>WNWK01003815.1:152500-155527 GCA_009830355.1 Cherax destructor
GTTTCACTCGTGGTGAAAACAACGCAGCGGACTGGCGAAAATTCCTGGGTAACCTGAGAACAAGTCTGGTCAAGTTCTGGAAGCAGCTGACTCAAGCAGCACCTCCAGGGCAGGTGACTCTATGTAACCTGTGGAGAGGTATGCTACCTGTGGTGAGGTGTTACCTGTGGAGAGGTGTGCTACCTGTGGTGAGGTGTGTTACCTGTGGTGAGGTGTGTTACCTGTGGTGAGGTGTGCTACCTGTGGTGAGGTGTTACCTGTGGTGAGGTGTGTTACCTGTGGTGAGGTGTGTTACCTGTGGTGAGGTGTGTTACCTGTGGTGAGGTGTGCTACCTGTGGAGAGGTGTGTTACCTGTGGAGAGGTGTGTTACCTGTGGAGAGGTGTGTTACCTGTGGTGAGGTGTGCTACCTGTGGTGAGGTGTGCTACCTGTGGTGAGGTGTGCTACCTGTGGTGAGGTGTGCTACCTGTGGTGAGGTGTGTTACCTGTGGAGAGGTGTGTTACATGTGGAGAGGTGTGTTACCTGTGGTGAGGTGTGCTTCCTGTGGTGAGGTGTGTTACCTGTGGAGAGGTGTGTTACCTGTGGTGAGGTGTGTTACCTGTGGAGAGGTGTGTTACCTGTGGTGAGGTGTGCTACCTGTGGTGAGGTGTGCTACCTGTGGTGAGGTGTGTTACCTGTGGAGAGGTGTGTTACCTGTGGTGAGGTGTGCTTCCTGTGGTGAGGTGTGTTACCTGTGGTGAGGTGTGTTACCTGTGGAGAGGTGTGTTACCTGTGGTGAGGTGTGCTACCTGTGGTGAGGTGTGTTACCTGTGGTGAGGTGTGCTTCCTGTGGAGAGGTGTGTTACCTGTGGTGAGGTGTGTTACCTGTGGTGAGGTGTGTTACCTGTGGAGAGGTGTGTTACCTGTGGTGAGGTGTGCTTCCTGTGGTGAGGTGTGCTACCTGTGGAGAGGTGTGCTACCTGTGGTGGTGTGCTACTTGTGGTGAGGTGTGCTACCTGTGGTGAGGTGTGCTACCTGTGGTGAGGTGTGCTACCTGTGGTGAGGTGTGCTACCTGTGGAGAGGTGTGTTACCTGTGGTGAGGTGTGTTACCTGTGGAGAGGTGTGTTACCTGTGAAGAGGTGTTACCTGTGGAGAGGTGTGCTACCTGTGGAGAGGTGTGCTACCTGTGGTGAGGTGTGCTACCTGTGGTGAGGTGTGCTACCTGTGGAGAGGTGCTACCTGTGGAGAGGTGTGCTACCTGTGGTGAGGTGTGCTACCTGTGGAGAGGTGCTACCTGTGGAGAGGTGTGCTTCCTGTGGTGAGGTGTGTTACCTGTGGAGAGGTGTGTTACCTGTGGAGAGGTGTGTTACCTGTGGTGAGGTGTGCTACCTGTGGTGAGGTGTGCTACCTGTGGAGAGGTGTGCTTCCTGTGGTGAGGTGTGCTACCTGTGGTGAGGTGTGCTTCCTGTGGTGAGGTGTGTTACCTGTGGAGAGGTGTTACCTGTGGAGAGGTGTGCTACCTGTGGTGAGGTGTGCTACCTGTGGTGAGGTGTGCTACCTGTGGAGAGGTGTGTTACCTGTGGAGAGGTGTGTTACCTGTGGAGAGGTGTTACCTGTGGAGAGGTGTGCTACCTGTGGTGAGGTGTGCTACCTGTGGTGAGGTGTGCTACCTGTGGAGAGGTGTGCTACCTGTGGTGAGGTGTGTTACCTGTGGTGAGGTGTGCTACCTGTGGAGAGGTGTGTTACCTGTGGTGAGGTGTGTTACCTGTGGAGAGGTGTGTTACCTGTGAAGAGGTGTTACCTGTGGTGAGGTGTACTACCTGTGGAGAGGTGTGCTTCCTGTGGTGAGGTGTGTAACCTGTGGTGAGGTGTGCTACCTGTGGTGAGGTGTGCTACCTGTGGAGAGGTGTGTTACCTGTGGTGAGGTGTGTTACCTGTGGAGAGGTGTGTTACCTGTGGTGAGGTGTGTTACCTGTGGTGAGGTGTGCTTCCTGTGGTGAGGTGTGTAACCTGTGGTGAGGTGTGTTACCTGTGGTGAGGTGTGCTACCTGTGGAGAGGTGTGTTACCTGTGGTGAGGTGTGTTACCTGTGGAGAGGTGTGTTACCTGTGGTGAGGTGTGCTTCCTGTGGTGAGGTGTGTTACCTGTGGTGAGGTGTGTAACCTGTGGTGAGGTGTGCTACCTGTGGTGAGGTGGACCTGACTTAACTCAGTGAAGACGTGTCTTGTGTGCTCTCTGTCAATCTGAAGAAGATGTCCTCTCTTGAGCTACTCTACCAGCAGCTGAAGGAAGAACTGAGGGTAGCTAAGCTTGAGATACAGCGACTGACTGAGGAAAACAAGAGGATTCGTAGTAATCCTCCTGTTGAGAATCCTCAAGCCAGGAAAGGAACCTGGACAGTGGCTAAAACGCATGGGACAAAGTTAAGGCTCAAGAGGACGGGTGGAGAGGTAGAAACAACGAAGACCCAGGAGAATGTTGTGGAAACATCGAACCCATTCTCCGTGCTACCCGATAAATGTGAGTCGACTTCTGGGAGCGTCACGACGAAAGACACAAAGGAAGGTAAAAACATTGTTGTTGTTGGGGACAGTCAGGTTAGGTACATGGATAGGGCTTTCTGTTTGATTGATAGTAGTAGGAGACAGAGGGTTTGCTTTCCTGGGGCTGGGATGGAGGACATTGTTAGCCGTCTGGACGACATCATGAGAGGTAATGGGAGCAATCCTATTATCTGTCTCAGTGCTGGAGGCAACGATGTTGGCAGACGTAGGAGTGAGGACCTGACTAGCAGGTTTAGGTCAGCAATAGACATAATTACAGTGGGTAAAACGCATGGGACAAAATTGGCTCAAGAGGACGGGGGGAAAGGAGAAACAAGGCCCAGGAGAATGTTGTGGAAACATCAACCCCTTCTCCGTGCTACCCGATAAAAGTGAGTCGACTTCTGGGAGCGTCACGACAAAAAACACAAAAGGGAAGGGGAAAAAATTGTTGTTGTTGGGGACAGGGCAGGTTGGGGACATGGATAGGGCTTTCTGTTTGAT
>WNWK01003816.1:0-155495 GCA_009830355.1 Cherax destructor
AAACCCATTATGCAAAGTCATGAAGATTGGGGGCGGCAAAGAAGACCGCAGACGGAGTACAGTCTAGGGGGACAGACACTACAAACCTCACTCAAGGAAAAGATCTTGGGTGAGTATAACACCGGGCGGATCTCCTGAGGCGCACATCAACAGTTGGAAGTTGAAGACTCAGATGAATCACAGGGATGTTAGTAAGTATTTCTTCAGTCACAGAGTTGTCAGGAAGTGGAATAGTCTGGGAAGCGATGTAGTGGAGGCAGGATCCATTCATAGCTTTAAGAGGAGGTATGATAAAGCTCATGGCGTAGGGAGAGTGACCTAGTAGCGGTCAGTGAAGAGGCGGGGCAAGGAGTTATGACTCGACCCCTACAACCACAACTAGGTGAGTACAACTAGGTGAGTACACACACACATGGGGCCAGGAACTGTGAATCGACCCCTTCAATCACAAATAGGCGAGTACTCACACATATACACACAGGGCCAGGAGCTATGAATCGACTCCTGCAACCACAAATAGGCGAGTTCACACATATACACACACGGAAGTGGAATAGTCTGGGAAGTGATGTAGTGGAGGCAGGAAGCATACATAGCTTTAAGAAGAGGTATGATAAAGCTCACGGAGCAGGAAGAGTGACCTAGTAGCGACCAGTGAAGAGGTGGGGCCAGGAGCTGTGAGTCGACCCCTGCAACCACAACTAGGTGAGTACACACAGAAAAGCAACCCAGTACTGCTCTAATCCAACAACCTAACATAAAACTGAATGTAAACATTGTTGAGAGGGTCGCAGGCTGCTAGTGTTGGGAGGGTCGGAGGCTGCTAGTGTTGGGAGGGTCGGAGGCTGCTAGTGTTGGGAGGGTCGGAGGCTGCTAGTGTTGGGAGGGTCGGAGGCTGCTAGTGTTGGGAGGGTCGGAGGCTGCTAGTGTTGGGAGGGTCGGAGGCTGCTAGTGTTGGGAGGGTCGGAGGCTGCTAGTGTTGGGAGGGTCGGAGGCTGCTAGTGTTGAGAGGGTCGCAGGCTGCTAGTGTTGGGAGGGTCGCAGGCTGCTAGTGTTGGGAGGGTCGGAGGCTGCTAGTGTTGAGAGGGTCGCAGGCTGCTAGGTGTTGGGAGGGTCGGAGGCTGCTAGTGTTGGGAGGGTCAGGAGGCTGCTAGTGTTGGGAGGGTCGCAGGCTGCTAGTGTTGGGAGGGTCGGAGGCTGCTAGTGTTGGGAGGGTCGGAGGCTGCTAGTGTTGAGAGGGTCGGAGGCTGCTAGTGTTGGGAGGGTCGGAGGCTGCTAGTGTTGGGAGGGTCGGAGGCTGCTAGTGTTGGGAGGGTCGCAGGCTGCTAGTGTTGGGAGGGTCGGAGGCTGCTATTGTTGGGAGGGTCGGAGGCTGCTAGTGTTGGGAGGGTCGGAGGCTGCTAGTGTTGGGAGGGTCGGAGGCTGCTAGTGTTGGGAGGGTCGGAGGCTGCTAGTGTTGGGAGGGTCGGAGGCTGCTAGTGTTGAGAGGGTCGGAGGCTGCTAGTGTTGGGAGGGTCGGAGGCTGCTAGTGTTGGGAGGGTCGGAGGCTGCTAGTGTTGGGAGGGTCGGAGGCTGCTAGTGTTGGGAGGGTCGGAGGCTGCTAGTGTTGGGAGGGTCGGAGGCTGCTAGTGTTGGGAGGGTCGGAGGCTGCTAGTGTTGGGAGGGTCGGAGGCTGCTAGTGTTGGGAGGGTCGGAGGCTGCTAGTGTTGGGAGGGTCGGAGGCTGCTAGTGTTGGGAGGGTCGGAGGCTGCTAGTGTTGGGAGGGTCGGAGGCTGCTAGTGTTGAGAGGGTCGGAGGCTGCTAGTGTTGGGAGGGTCGGAGGCTGCTAGTGTTGGGAGGGTCGGAGGCTGCTAGTGTTGGGAGGGTCGGAGGCTGCTAGTGTTGGGAGGGTCGGAGGCTGCTAGTGTTGGGAGGGTCGCAGGCTGCTAGTGTTGGGAGGGTCGGAGGCTGCTAGTGTTGGGAGGGTCGGAGGCTGCTAGTGTTGGGAGGTCGGAGGCTGCTAGTGTTGGGAGGGTCGGAGGCTGCTAGTGTTGGGAGGGTCGGAGGCTGCTAGTGTTGGGAGGGTCGGAGGCTGCTAGTGTTGGGAGGGTCGGAGGCTGCTAGTGTTGGGAGGGTCGGAGGCTGCTAGTGTTGAGAGGGTCGGAGGCTGCTAGTGTTGGGAGGGTCGGAGGCTGCTAGTGTTGGGAGGGTCGGAGGCTGCTAGTGTTGGGAGGGTCGGAGGCTGCTAGTGTTGGGAGGGTCGGAGGCTGCTAGTGTTGAGAGGGTCGGAGGCTGCTAGTGTTGGGAGGGTCGGAGGCTGCTAGTGTTGGGAGGGTCGGAGGCTGCTAGTGTTGGGAGGGTCGGAGGCTGCTAGTGTTGGGAGGGTCGGAGGCTGCTAGTGTTGGGAGGGTCGCAGGCTGCTAGTGTTGGGAGGGTCGGAGGCTGCTAGTGTTGGGAGGGTCGGAGGCTGCTAGTGTTGGGAGGGTCGGAGGCTGCTAGTGTTGAGAGGGTCGCAGGCTGCTAGTGTTGGGAGGGTCGGAGGCTGCTAGTGTTGGGAGGGTCGGAGGCTGCTAGTGTTGAGAGGGTCGGAGGCTGCTAGTGTTGGGAGGGTCGGAGGCTGCTAGTGTTGAGAGGGTCGGAGGCTGCTAGTGTTGGGAGGGTCGGAGGCTGCTAGTGTTGGGAGGGTTGGAGGCTGCTAGTGTTGGGAGGGTCGGAGGCTGCTAGTGTTGGGAGGGGCGGAGGCTGCTAGTGTTGGGAGGGTCGCAGGCTGCTAGTGTTGAGAGGGTCGGAGGCTGCTAGTGTTGGGAGGGTCGGAGGCTGCTAGTGTTGGGGGGGTCGCAGGCTGCTAGTGTTGGGAGGGTCGGAGGCTGCTAGTGTTGGGAGGGTCGCAGGCTGCTAGTGTTGGGAGGGTCGGAGGCTGCTAGTGTTGGGAGGGTCGCAGGCTGCTAGTGTCGGGAGGGTCGGAGGCTGCTAGTGTTGGGAGGGTCGCAGGCTGCTAGTGTTGAGAGGGTCGGAGGCTGCTAGTGTTGGGAGGGTCGGAGGCTGCTAGTGTTGAGAGGGTCGGAGGCTGCTAGTGTTGGGAGGGTCGGAGGCTGCTAGTGTTGGGAGGGTCAGAGGCTACTAGTGTTGGGAGGGTCGGAGGCTGCTAGTGTTGAGAGGGTCGGAGGCTGCAGTGTTGGGAGGGTCGGAGGCTACTAGTGTTGGGAGGGTCGGAGGCTGCTAGTGTTGCGAGGGTCGGAGGCTGCTAGTGTTGGGAGGGTCGGAGGCTGCTAGTGTTGGGAGGGTCGGAGGCTGCTAGTGTTGGGAGGGTCGGAGGCTGCTAGTGTTGGGAGGGTCGGAGGCTGCTAGTGTTGAGAGGGTCGGAGGCTGCTAGTGTTGGGAGGGTCGGAGGCTGCTAGTGTTGAGAGGGTCGGAGGCTGCTAGTGTTGGGAGGGTCGGAGGCTGCTAGTGCCACCATTCCATCTGTGTGCGTCATACCTCCCTCCTTCCCACTGAGGACTGTGGCAGTGAACTTTTGCAGGCGTCTTCACTGTACACAGTGGGACACTGAGGGAGGGTTAGATAGTCCTACTGAATGCTGTCGGGCATACTTGGAGAGTGAGAGGACCCCAGTGGAAATAAGTCACTGACTTTCTTGGGTTACCCTAGTCAATTTAGTGGCCCCGTGGCCTGGCTGGCAAAGCTCTCGCTTCACACGCGGAGGACCCGGGTTCTATTCCCGGCGGAGTGGAAACATTTCGACGCGTTTCCTTACACCTGTTGTCCTGTTCACCTAGCAGCAAATAGGTACCTGGGTGTTAGTCGACTGGTGTGGGTGGCATCCTGGGGGACAAGACTGAGGACCCCAATGGAAATAAGACAGACAGTCCTCGATGACGCACTGACTTGCTTGGGTTATCCTGGATGGCTAACCCTCCGGGGTTAAAAATCCGAACGAAATCTTATCTTGTAATAGGCGGGTTTTTCGAAGTTGGTGACTGGGAGTGTAGACTCCAGGTAGACACTCAGAGTGAGAGATATGTACTCTGAAAGTAGAGGGGCACTCAGAAAATTAGACATATTTCTTCTGATGGTAGTGGGACTCTCAGTGATTGACTGTTGGTGTGTCTGGAAGTTTTTGGTATTAGAGAGTGAAAAAAGTGTCTTCTGAAGGGACGAGACACTCTGAAAGTGAAGAGTGAGAGTGCACTCCCGCTGAAGGCGTTAGAACACTCAGAGTGAAACATGAGTCCTCTGAAGGGTAGTGGGACACTCAGTGACAGGCAGGTCATTAACACTACACATAGCTGGAGTTACGAACCACCTGTCAACACATGGTCTCATTCCATTCTTTTATCGTCCCCCTGTGTGTCTCAGGCTGTCTGGCCTTCATAAACATTGGGTGATCTAACATAAACACAGGTCACCTGATAAACACAGGTGACCTGACGTTAACACAAGTGACCCGACATAAACACAGGTGACCTGACATAAATACAGGTGACCTGACATAACTGGAGGTGATTTGACAAAAACTAGGGTTTTGGTATCTATATCATTATCTATTTACATATGTATCGCCAGGTCAGGGCATCGTGCCAGGTCAGGGCATCGTGCCAGGTCAGGGCATCGTGCCAGGTCAGGGCATCGTGCCAGGTCAGGGCATCGTGCCAGGTGAATACGAAGAGGAGCTGTCGTTAGTGAGGAAAACGTATTCTTTCGACAACGTTTCGCTTTGTGAAGAGCGTCATGAAGTCAAGCTCTACACAGAACGTTTCACTCTGGGTAGATCTTCTCCAAACTAAGCTCTACACAATGTAAACTTACATAGTGTAAGTCAGGAAACAGGACCAAAGCTTCCTGACACACGCCACATGACCCACCACCACTGTTGGCTTTGGTCAAAGGATAGAAGCCTTCCGCTGGTTCTTCAATTAATGTTTTTCTTCACAGCCACAGCTCTCAACACCCTCAAAATTGTCTATTTTCTTCGTCTCACTCGTGGAAGAAAACCTGGATAGTCTTCAAACCTTAAAATCATTTTTTTCACTGCTTATGTGTTTATTTTTCCATAGCATCGTTACACCTTGAGTTAAATATTTTTATATACTATTTTCTTTGGTCTTTAGATCTTCTACTTCTTCTTTCTTAATTTTGTATATCAATATAAAAGTTCCTTGGGTATTTTCATTCTCGAATATTAAGATTGTTTAGTATGTCTAAATCCTGCTGAAGTTCAGTGTTATCTTCCTCTAAATTTATTGTTCAGTTTATTTTTGTGTCGTCAGTGTTAATCAGTGTTAATCAATCCTCAAGATTAATGCAAATTATGAAAAACAATGGGCCTTAAATTGATCCTTGTGGGACGCCACTTGTAACTGATTCCCACTCAGATTATACCCAGTTCAGGTAGGTAAGACACATAGGCAACTTTATTCAGAAACGTTTCGCCTACACAGTAGGCTTCTTCAGTCGAGTACAGAAAGTAGGCAGGAGCAGTAGAGATGTGAAGACGATGTATCAGTCCATCAGCCTTGCAGATGTAGAATTGAGGTTCAACTATGCCTCAATCCATGAGAGAATATATCTTCCTATACCATGTGCTGCCACTTTATTTACCAGTCATCTGTGTAGGACACTATCAAAAGCCTTAAAAAAATGCAGATAAATTCTTGGGTAGCTTTGGGTAGTGGTGGTTTTGATAAGGACCTGCCTTGTATGGGCCAGCAGGCCTTCTGCAGTGTTCCTCCATTCTCATGTTCTTATGTTATCTTCATGATCCACTGCCACACATAAATACATTCGGAAATCATCGTCAGCACCCTGTGAATCTGTTGGGAATCAAAATATATTGAAGACACCTTCTGTTTATACCTTCTGCTATGGATTTCAATAGTTTTCTCACTACTGGTGACAGACTGGGCGGTAATCTGATGGTAGGGTCTTGTCACCTGTTTTCTTGTTAGGAATCACATTAGTCTCCCTCCAAATAGGTACCATATCTCACATATGGAAGGTGGCTGATTCCTAACTACGGCAATACACTTCAGAGATTAGAGGGAATATGATGATAAACACAATAATGTTCGCTTTATTGCGAACACTTATGCACTGTTGTCTTGGTTTTTAGATTACGGTTTGGAAAACCGACAAGTTAATAAATGAGACATTTATTCAACATTTGTATATCTTTATTCTGGAAACGTTTCGACATCTAGTGGCTTCTTCAGTCAAATGCAGAGAAAGATGGAAGATGAGGAGTTTGAGGTAATCAGTCCCTTAGCCTGGAGTCAATGTGTTCAGCCCATCAATCTTGATATATTGATGGACTATGTCATCAGGTTCGGTTCTTTCAACCTCTCCTCACAGGGCATCTCTATCAGTACTGGGACTAGTTTGGTTACAAACCTTTGCACCATTTCAAGTTTCCTCACCTGCTTTATCAAGTGTGGGTTCCATACTGGTGCAGCATACCCGGGGACTGGCCTAACGTGTGTGTGTGTGTACTCAATTGTGGTTGCAGGGCCTCTTCAGTGGTCGCTACTTGGTCATTCCCTCATTCCTCCGAGAGTTTTATCATACCTCTTCTTAAAGCTAAGTATGGATCTTGCCTCCACTACTCTCTTCAGACTGTTCCACATCCTGACAACTCTATGACTAAAGAAATACTTCCTAACATCCCTGTGACTCATCTAAGTTTTCAACCT
Source organism: Cherax destructor (assembly GCA_009830355.1). Taxonomy (NCBI): domain Eukaryota; kingdom Metazoa; phylum Arthropoda; class Malacostraca; order Decapoda; family Parastacidae; genus Cherax; species Cherax destructor. The sequence goes on from WNWK01003816.1 coordinate 6,666, forward strand.
CTAGTTGTGACCCCTTGTTGCTGTGACCCCTTGTTGCTGTGACCCCTTGTTGCTGTGACCCCTTGTTGCTGTGACCCCTTGTTGTTGTGACCCCTTGTTGCTGTGTCCCATTGTTGCTGTGTCCCCTTGTTACTGTGTCCCCTTGTTACTGTGTCCCCTTGTTACTGTGTCCCCTTGTTACTGTGTCCCCTTGTTACTGTGTCCCCTTGTTACTGTGTCCCATCTCTGGAACATCCCGTTCCTGTCCACCTTGTCAATTCCTCACAGTATTTATGTCTTTATCATGACCCCTCTATTCCTCCTGTCCTCCAGTGTGTGTGTGTGTTTGTGGGTGTTAGTTAGCGGCTGTCAAAGGCACTTGTGGATGGTGTGTGTGTGTGTCTTGCACGCTGCAGTGGTTCAGTGTTTGCTGTCTTGCATGATTTACGTTACCGACGGTCCTCTGGCTTCGTCCACAGCTCTCAGCTGCCCGCTATACTCAGTCCAAACCAGTCGTCAAAACTTGCTCTCAGTGTGTACTCACCTAGTTGTGGTTGCAGGGGTCGATTCACAGCTCCTGGCCCCGACTCTTCACTGCTCCATGAGCTTTATCATACCTCTTCTTAAAGCTATGAATGGATCCTGCCTCCACTCCATCACTTGCCAGACTATTCCACTTCCTGACAACTCTGTGACTGAAGAAATACTTCCTAACATCCCTGTGATTCATCTCAGTCTTCAACTTCCAACGCAAGTGTTGCACATGTGTCTAATTTATGAATTTCATATTGTTTTCTGCTGCCCATTTAAAGATTTGGTTGATGTCCGCCTGAAGTCTTGCAGTGTCTTCAATGGATGACACTGTCATGCAAATTCGGGTGTCATCTGCAAAGGAAGACACGACCTTGTGGCTTAAGAACATAAGAAAGGAGGAACACTGCAGCAGGCCTGTTGGCCCATACTAGGTAAGTCCTTCACAATCCATCCCACTTGTACGGGTTGTACTTATAACGGCTGCATCACGGCTGTTCACGTGATTTCCAACCTCTGCCCATGTGATCTGGCATCAGCCAATGATAGGCCTGCCTTTTGAATGCCTCAGCGCCAGGCGGCCTAGTGTTCAGTTACCATCGAGACTCAGTGCAGGACAGACGGACACAGGCATAGGCTCTCAGCTCCCATATATCCAACGCCTCATTAAACGCTACCAAAAACCAAGCTCATCGTCTGTTAATATTACCAAATCTATGCAAAGAACCCCACAACACAAATTATGAGGGACTTAGGAGTGGTATGTCTGCAGATTATACGTTCCTTGAATGCTTTTGCTACTTTTTCGGCAGTCTTATCTGGGATAGGAACTAACTCACAATATCTGGTGAAATGATCGACCATCACACACAGATGTTTGTTTCCACTGAGGGAACATTGGAAGTTGGTCAACAGATCTAGTGCAACTCTTTCCCATGGCTCACTAGTAGTAGGAAAGATCTGGATTGGATTAGGACCCGTGACATACTCAGTAATATCGGTAGACATACGAGGCCAAAAGTATTTCAATCTGGCTTGTTTCACAGAACGATCCATAAAAGGATGTGCAACATCTGGTACATCGTGAACTAGCTGCAAGGCTACTTTCACTAGTGACTGTGGAATTACTAATTGGTATACTCTTCTACTAGGATTACCCAACTCGGTAGTGCGATACAGTAATTCTTGGTTCATGACAAAGTCACTAATGGGTGCTGGTTGCTTCACAGAGAGAATAAGATCTTTCTGGAGCAGGAATCGAACCACACCAGATCAAAAGGGGTCTTGTCTTTGAGTAGTCTTTACACACTAACAGAGCTACCCAAGAAAAAAGCTTTGATAATTCTATTTACTCATAAGCAAGTCCCACTCAAATCCAACCCCTCTCACTCATGAATTTATCCAACCTAAATTTGAAACTACCCAAGGTCCTAGCTTCAATAACCCTACTAGGCAGACTGTTCCACTCATCAACTACCCTATTTCCAAACCAATACTTTCCTATATCCTTTCTAAATCTAAACTTATCTAACTTGAATCCATTATTGCGGGTTCTCTCTTGGAGAGACATCCTAAGGACCTTATTTATATCCCCTTTGTTAATACCCATTTTCCACTTATATACCTCGATCACGTCTCCCCTCATTCTTCGTCTTACAAGTGAATGTAATTTAAGGGTCTTCAATCTTTCTTCATACGGAAGATTTCTAATGCTATGTATTAATTTAGTCATTCTACGCTGAAAGTTTTCTAACGAATTTATATATATTCTGTTATATGGAGACCAGAACTGAGCTGCGTAATCTAGGTGAGGCCTTACTAATGATGTATAAAGTTGTAATATAACCTCTGGACTTCTGTTGCTACACTTCTTGATATAAATCCCAGTAATCTATTTGCCTTATTACGTACGCTTAACATTGCTGTCTTAGTTTAAGGTTGCTGCTTACCATCACCCCCAAGTCCTTCTCGCAATCTGTATGGCTAAGTTCTACATTATTTAACTTATAAGTGCTTGGGTTATGGACACTCCCGAGCTTCAGAACCTTGCATTTATCTACATTGAACTGCATCTGCCACTTTTCTGACCATAAATTAAGTTTGTCTAAATCCTCCTGAAGTTCCCTGACATCTACGTTTGAATCAATTATCCTACTTATCTTCGTGTCGTCGGCGAATTTGCTCATATCACTAGTAATTCCCTCATCAAGGTCATTGATATATATTATAAATAACAACGGGCCTAAGACTGATCCCTGTGGAACACCACTTGTTACAGATCCCCACTCGGATTTATCCCCATTTATGCACACTCTCTTAGAATACTGCTCAGTGCTGACGGCCCCGTTCAGGGCAGGAGAAATAGCAGAGCTGGAACAAATCCAGAGATCGTTTACAGCTCACATTGAGCCATTGAAACATCTAAATTATTGGGAACGCCTTCAAGTCTTGAACATGTACTCATTGGAGCGGAGGAGAGAGAGATACATGATAATATATACATGGAAAGTACTTGAGGGCCTGGTCCCAAATCTGCACACTGCCATAACAACATACTGGAGTGAGAGATATGGGAGAAAGTGTAAAATAAACCCAGTGAGGAGCAGGGGTGCGGTGGGGACAATACGGGAGCACTGTATTAACATCCGGGGTCCCAGACTATTCAACATCTTACCAGAAGATATCCGAAACACGGCTGGAACCAGTGTAGAAGCCTTCAAGAGGAAACTGGACAAATATCTTCACCAGGTGCCAGATCAACCAGGCTGTGATGGATATGTGGGGCAGCGGGCCTCCAGCAGCAACAGCCTGGTTGACCAGGCAAGCACCAGACGAGCCTGGCCCATGGCCGGGCTCAGAGAGGAGATACTCTCGAAACTCTTCAAAGGTAAAGGTAAGGTATATCTCTGCTTCCTATTGGTGAGCCATGACTCGACCCATGACAACACTTTTCCCCCAATGCCATGAGCTGCCACTTTCTTTAACAGTCTCTGGTGCGGTACTCTATCAAAAGCCTTACTAAAATCTAAATAAACAATATCAAATTCTTTATCGTGATCAACAGCCTCAAAAGCTTTACCAAAGAAGGTTAATAAATTAGTTAGGCAGGAACGGCCCCTCGTGAATCCATGCTGAGTATCATTAATCAAATTATGGTTATCCAGATGGGTTCTTATAATATCAGTTATAATGGACTCTAGTAATTTACCTACAATTGAGGTCAGGCTTACTGGGCGGTAATTTGACGGTAGTGACTTGTCCCCTACTTTAAAAATAGGAATTACATTAGCCTATTCCACATATCAGACACTACACCTGTTTGAAGAGATAAGTTAAAAATGTTAGTTAATGGTTCACAGAGTTCCATTTTGCATTCTTTAAGAACCCTTGCAAAAAGTTCAAGGGTTCTTAAAGAATGCAAAATGGAACTCTGTTAACCATTAACTAACATTTTTAACTTATCTCTTCAAACAGGTGTAGTGTCTGATATGTGGAAGATGGCTAATGTAATTCTTATTTTTAAAGTAGGGGACTGTGTCAGATATGAGGATGAGGAACAAGATGGGAGCAAGTACTGTGCCTTGTGGAACAGAGCTTTTCACCGTAGCCGCCTCAGACTTTACTCTGTTGACTACTACTCTTTGTGTTCTATTTGTTAGGAAATTATAGATCCATCTACCAACTTTCCCTGTTATTCCTTTATCACGCATTTTGTGTGCTATTACACCATGGTCACACTTGTCAAAGGCTTTTGCAAAGTTTGTGTATATAACATCTGTATTCTGTTTGTCTTCTAGAGCATCCAGAACCTCGTCGTAGTGGTCCAGTAGTTGGGACAGACAGGAGCGTCCTGCTCTAAACCCATGTTGCCCTGGGTTGTGTAACTGATGGGTATCTAGACGGGTGGCGATCTTGCTTCTTAGAACCCTCTCTAAGATTTTTGTTATGGGACGTTAGCGCTATTGGTCCTCCTCAAACCCACTAACATAAATATTTGCACAACCCATTTTCATTGCTACCCAAAGAATAAGCTTTCTTATGTTCTTATAACCTGAGTTAATTACCCTGAGATATCTTAGGCTATTAAACTCGTGGAGTTAATAATCTAAGATTATCTTTATTTCATGGAGAATCCAGCAGAGATAGATGAATAGTTAGACACATGTACAACATCTGGGTATCTTTAGTTGTAAACGTTTCGCCCTCCACCGTAGTCTTGAACTCCAAGACTGAGGCTCACGAAATCGTAATGACACGATTACAAACAAACCATACCACGGGTGGGGTTCGAACCCGCGGTTCGAACATTATATCTTTGTACTGATAAAGCCACTAGATGGCGAAACATCTAATTCTTCATCTTATGTCAAAAAGCCATAATTGAAATTGAGAGAAATATAAATGTCAAATATTCATTGACCAATATACTATCATTAACAAACAAGTATAGACATTCACTAAGGCGACCAGTTGTGTAAGACGATCTCACTCTTATCTCTCTCCAACCAGCTGTGGAATGTGGTCGTTCTATCACCGTCGGGGGTCAGGTCAACAAGTGGTTGACCTGACCCCCGACATTGGTAGTATAACATTCCTCTCACATGAGGCTTTATCAAGTACCTGATAAGGCTTGAAATTGGCGAAACGTCGTATTAACAAAGTTTTTCCCGATGCTACCACTACTGCAACTACTACAAATGCCACTACCACCACTACTATTACTACCACTACTACTATTACTACCACTACTACTATTACTACCACTACTACCAGCAGCATAGGCCAGACAACCTACTGCAATTTTTAAGCTTTTCCGCCTCACTTCCTATATATACCCTCTGTGTCCATGTATTGTTGGTAACGGCTTGACAAAGCTCCTGGAGAGCGAAACGTTGCCACAAATAACACATTAATTGCACATGTGTCCTTCACCTAACACGATGTTGTGGCGTGCTAAGGGTATTTTACATTATATAGGGCATGTGTCCCACACCCTTTATAGGCATGCCCTCCTGACCAGCAAACCAGGTGCTAAGGGTATAACGAGTAGGGGCCCCCCTCGTTATGATAGTACCTTGGTTCAACCAGCCAATTATCCTGCAAGTTCTCATTGTGTCTCTTGCTTGCATTTCCCTTATTGACACATAAGCTATATATTCTGTACATACCAGATTACTATTTGAAGTAAAATACAGGTATTTATTCTCTCTTCTGCCTTTTTGCTTGTTCCGATGTTGTTATAATGCTTCAACCAGGTGTGCAGGCCAGTAGACTACACCTGTGTTCGTAATATGGGGTGCTTGTCCTGAAGTTTGTGTCTCCGCATTGTCTCTACAAACCTGCTTATAGTATTGTGTTGCAAAATCATTGTGTGCTATTTGCTTCGTGTTGCATTGCTTGTATTGCAGTCAATGTTTTGGTATAGTGGGTTATGCCACTGCCACGTGTTAGACTGGTGATTGAATATACCCTGCAAAACTTGCCTAGACTATCTACAATACTGCTGGCGAATTGCTTATTCTATTGGTATAGAGTATTAATGAACTCTTACAGCCTGGCATGGACAAAGATTGTGGTGGACGGACCTCTGAGTGGAATACGAAGAGGGAAGCTGGACCTGAAAACAATGTCTGCCTCGAAGTCAGCAGGGAGCAAGAGACTAGATTCCCGAACCCATCACCTGTTACTATTGCAGTAAGTTTGGTCACATAAAGGCTACTTGCCCCAAGTTAGGTAAACCTGCTGCTAGTTAACTAAAACCACTATCGTTAAGAAAAATAGCTATGCTTCCCACTGACACGAATCAGTGGGAAATAGATGCCTGTGTGGCACACTTTAATAGTCAGTGTCAAATCACACTAAGGAGCATGAAAGTCCCATTGAGGTATCCACCTTCAGGGATACCGCCGGGGCTTATTCCAATTTCTGAGGAGCCCTCACTAAACTTCTCAGTGTTATTAGAAGCCTATGGGGGAGCAGTATTGTCTGCTCCTCTGCATAAAATATTTACTGAAAGTCAGTATTACACTGGGTATTTAACCGTAGATGCATCTGGGGGATTCCCCATGAAAGATGCTTTACTGTTGCTTGGCAACAATATTCTAAATTCTAGGTGGTGTCCCAAGCCCACTGTAACCACTGAAGCCTCCACTGCTGGTCGTAACTCAGCCAATGTCCAAAGGAATGTCTAAAAAGAATGCTGACTTTACCTTAAAGGACTGCAATCTAGGGCTCAACAATTTATTTTACAAGAAAACTGGCCAGGGCCTTCCCATTCCAGGGTCACAGGACTGCCAGACGTTTCTGTTTCCATACCCGAGGGACTGTCCTATCGAGAAGAGCTACTGGTGGGGAAGTTTAAAACTAGACAGACTGGTAGTACCAAAAATTCAGAACTCAGGTGCTGAAAATGGTTTACATTCGCCCTTAGCCTCCCACCAGCCATAAGGGGAATTACCAATAGACCCCTGGTTGTCTTCAAGACCCCTGGTTGTCTTCAGATCCCTGGTTGTCTTCAAGACCCCTGGTTGTCTTCAAGACCCCTGGTTGTCTTCAAGAGGGAGCTGGACAGATACCTAAAGTCAGTACCCGATCAGCCGGTCTGTGGTTCGTACATTGGACTACGTGCGGCCAGCAGTAACAACCTGGTTGATCAGGCCCTGATCCACAGGTAGGCCTAGTCGTGGACTGGGCCGCGGGGGCGTTGACCCCTGGAACCTCCTCCAGGTAGACTCCAGATAAGAATTTCCAACTTTATTTACAAACTAAGAGCTGTTACCTATATCCCCCCCTCTCTCTATCTCCCTCTCTCTCTCTCTCTCCCCCTCTCTCTCCCTCTCTCCCTCCCTGCCAGCATCCTTGCCTCACGTCTCGACACAGAGACGTGCCTTCACACTGAACAACATCTAACACATGACGCTGTATCAACACCATCAACAAACATATCAAATATTTTTACACATCTCCCACCAGAAGAATTTATTCTCGGTCAACATTATCAGCATAAAAGCAAATATCTTCTAAAGCTACCATCGATAATTAAAATTTATTCCATAATCAACATTAGAGCAAATATTCATGTTTTCAAGGGTCGGAATTTATTCTACCAGAGCCATGTCAGCATAAATATAAATTTGCACTCTGCTTGCATGAGCAGGCAGAGTGCAATCTTATTATGCAACTGGACGGCTGTGGTTCGTACACTGGACTCCGCGTGGCCAGCAGTGACAGCCTGGTTGATCAGGCCCTGATCCACCGGGCCGCGGGGGCGTTGACCCCCTGCACAACCTCCAGGTAGACTCCAGATAGGTAGAACGAGTGTCTACCTTCCTGAAAGATATTTCGGGGGTCAACGCCCCCTCGGCCCGTTCAATATTACTGAGATATATTTCTGTTAACCTTTTTTAGATTTATTTTTAAGGCTGTTTATGTATGCACATGAACTTGTTCTATCCACAGGATGGATATGAGGTACACAATAAACTAGCCACTACCATCCACAGGATGGATATAACAATAATAGCACATCCAAGATGGATGAGCACAATAAACTAGCCACTACCATCGTAAGCACAATGGATGGATATGAGAAATAACTAGCACTACCATCACAGATGGATAAGTCACATAACTGCCACTACCATCCACAGGATGGATATGAGGTACACAATAAACTAGCCACTACCATCCAAAGGATGGATATGAGGACACAAACCCTCACCACGATGGAATACATTAGCCACTACCATCCACAGGATGGATATGAGGACAAACTAGCCACTCCATCAAAGTGGATATACCAATAAACTAGCCACTACCATCCACAGGATGGATATGAGGCAATAAACTACACTAAACTAGTGCCTACTAGCCATCCACCCACAGGATGGATATGAGGCACAAAACTAACACCCGATGATAGAGTGCACAACAATACCATCCACAGGATGGATATAGAATGTATATATGGTGTACTGGAGGGAAGTGACACAGGAATGCGTATTTAAATGGAGTAATGAGTTTTTGAACGCAAAGTTCGCGTCAGTGTGGCCGGACAGAACCAGGCTTTGTGAGAGAGATGAGAGGCGTTCATTGTACGCCAGACCTGAGATACCACGCACACACGCACACACACACACGCACACACGCACACACACACACACACACACACACGCACACACACACACACACACACACACACACACACTTGAGACTAACTGAACAAGGCACAGTCAACTTGTGGGAGATATGCTTCAACGTAGATACATAAGCAGGTGTCGTCCCGTAGCTGGGTTGCTAGCTCACTCATCACGCACACTGAGGTCCGTGGTTCGATCCCCGGTACGGGTTGGAAACAGGGCGTGTTTCACTAAGACACCTACTGTCCATGTTCACCTAGCAGTACATACGTACCTGGGAACAAAACCTAAGTTGCGGGAAATGCTCTGTATAACAAGGTACCTTCTATACAGTATATCACTGATGTCAGCTATGGTCCTATTTCCAAATTTACGAGTAATGAGATATGAGTGCAAGTCCCTTTCCTACCAGTGCCACAAAGACCAAGCCTGTGGCACTGGCAGGTGATGTACCTCATTTTGGTCAGTGGATTGACAAACGTAATGAAGAATTCCTATTTTCACCGTTTACACATTTGCTGGTATCTGATACCATCTTTTACCTGGTACCTATTTTCTTATACAGGCAACGATGGAGTCAATTATTTTATCTCATTGACTCAGATGACAAACTATTGGGTTTCTCCACTGGAGACTCCGCCCGCAACTACTCCACCTCATCTGTCAGCAGTAGTTGGGTAGTGGTGGTTTTGATAAGGACGTGCCTTGTATAGGCCAGTAGGCCTTCTGCAGTGTTCCTCCATTATGTTCTTATGTAATATGCTGCACTCTCATCAAGATTGATGGACTGATTACCTCAAACACCTTTCCATCTGCCAGTTTTCTCTGTATTGGACTGAAGAAGCCATTTCCATTACATTAATATTTTTGTCTATCTGCTTTATCTATCGTCCTCGGGGATAGTCTCTCCTTAGAGAGTATACCTGGAGAGTATACTTGGAGAGTATACCTGGAGAGTTTACATGGAGAGTATACCTGGAGAGTATACCTGGAGAGAATACCTGGAGAGAATATCTGGAGAGTATACCTGGAGAGTATACCTGGAGAGAATACCTGGAGAGAATACATGGAGAGTATACCTGGAGTGTTTACATGGATAGTATACCTGGAGAGTATACCTGGAGAGAATACCTGGAGAGAATATCTGGAGAGTATACCTGGAGAGTATACCTGGAGAGAATACCTGGAGAGAATACATGGAGAGTATACCTGGAGAGAATACCTGGAGAGAATACCTGGAGAGTATACCTGGAGAGAATACATGGAGAGAATACATGGAGAGAATACCTGGAGAGTATACCTGGAGAGTATACCTGGAGAGTATACCTAGAGAGAATACCTGGAGAGAATACCTGGAGAGAATACCTGGAGAGAATACCTGGAGAGTATACCTGGAGAGAATACATGGAGAGAATACATGGAGAGAATACCTGGAGAGTATACCTGGAGAGTATACCTGGAGAGTATACCTAGAGAGAATACCTGGAGAGAATACCTGGAGAGAATACCTGGAGAGGGTTCCGGGGGTCAACGCCCCCGCGGCCCGGTCAGTGACAAGGCCAGAGTAAGATAAGATTTTGGTTGAATTTTTAACCTTAGAGGGCTAGTCACCCAGGATAACCCAGGGGAGGGTTAGCCACCCAGGATAACCCAGGGGAGGGTTAGCCACCCAGGATAACCCAGGGGAGGGTTAGCCACCCAGGATAACCCAGGGGAGGGTTAGCCACCCAAGATAACCCAGGGGAGTGTTAGCCACCCAGGATAATCCAGGGGAGGGTTACCCACCCAGGATAACCCAGGGGAGGGTTAGCCACCTAGGATAATCCAGGGGAGGGTTAGCCACCCAGGATAACCCAGGGGAGGGTTAGCCACCCAGTATAACCCAGGGGAGGGTTAGCCACCCAGGATAACCCAGGGGAGTGTTAGCCACCCAGGATAATCCAGGGGAGGGTTAGCCACCCAGGATAACCCAGGGAGGGTTAGCCACCCAGGATAATCCAGGGAGGGTTAGCCACCCAGGATAACCCAGGGAGGGTTAGCCACCCAGGATAATCCAGGAGGGTTAGCCACCCAGGATAACCCAGGGAGGGTTAGCCACCCAGGATAACCCAGGGAGGGTTAGCCACCCAGGATAACCCAGGGGAGGGTTAGCCACCCAGGAAAACCAAGGGGAGTGTTAGCCACCCAGGATAACCCAGGGGAGTGTTAGCCACCCAGGTTAATCCAGGGGAGGGTTAGCCACCCAGGATAACCCAGGGGAGGGTTAGCCACCCAGGATAATCCAGGGGAGGGTTAGCCACCCAGGATAACCCAGGGAGGGTTAGCCACCCAGGATAATCCAGGGAGGTTAGCCACCCAGGATAACCCAGGGAGGGTTAGCCACCCAGGATAACCCAGGGAGGGTTAGCCACCCAGGATAACCCAGGGAGGGTTAGCCACCCAGGATAACCAAGGGGAGTGTTAGCCACCCAGGATAACCCAGGGGAGTGTTAGCCACCCAGGATAATCCAGGGGAGGGTTACCCACCCAGGATAACCCAGGGGAGGGTTAGCCACCCAGGATAATCCAGGGGAGGGTTAGCCACCCAGGATAACCTAGGGGAGGGTTAGCCACCCAGGATAATCCAGGGGAGGGTTAGCCACCCAGGATAACCCAGGGGAGGGTTAGCCACCCAGGATAACCCAGGGGAGGGTTAGCCACCCAGGATAACCCAGGGGAGGGTTAGCCACCCAGGATAACCCAATAAAGTCAGTGGGTTGTCGTGGACTGTCTTATTTCCATTGTGGTCCTTCAATCTTGTCCCCCAGGATGCCACCCACACCAGTCACCTAACACCCAGCTACCTACTTACTTCTAGGTGAACAGGGGACAGTAGGTGTCTTAAGGAAACACTAACCAGTGTCTCCACCCGTACCGGGGATCGAACCACGGACCTCAGTGTGAGCTGACTGCGCTACCAACCAAGCTACGGGACAAAAATGGTGAGTAGGAAGATCAGGTTCCTGATGAATTAATTAAATCATGTGCCCAGCGTCAGTAGGGGTTAAACTGACCTCCCTGGGCACTCTTGGTACCCTTTATACCCTTCCAGGGCACACTGGGTACCTTGGGCGCCTTGGATACCCTTCCAGGGCACCCTGGTACCTTGGATACCCTTCCAGGGCACCCTGGTACCCTGGATACCCTCCCAAGGCACTCTGGTACCCTGGATACACTCCCAGGGCACCCTGGTACCCTGGATACCCTTCCAGGGCACTTTAGTACACTGGATACCCTCCCAGGGCACCCTGGCACCCTGGATACCCTTCCAGGGCACACTGGGTACCTTGGGCGCCATTGATACCCTTCCAGAGCACCCTGGTACCCTAGTCATATTATCAAAGATACGCTATTATGTGCCACAATCAGCTCTCCTTGCACTATATCATTCACTTATCTACCTGTATCTCACCTATGGAATCTGTGCATGGGGATCAACAACATTAAATCACCTTAGACCACTCATAACACAACAAAAGGCCGCAGTCAGAATGATAACAAATTCCCACTCTAGACAGCATACTCCACCAATATTCAAAAGTCTAAAACTACTCACCGTAAAGAACATTCATACTTACTCTTGTGCCTACTACATATATAAAACTTTACACTCTAATATAAACCCTCTGCTCAAAACTCTCCTCACCAACTTTAATAGGACCCATGACCACAACACAAGACACAGATCACTTTTTGATATACCCAGTGTTCATATCAACCTATGTAAAAATTCTATGCACATAAAGGGCCCCAGAATCTGGAATTCATTACCAGTAAATATTAAGATAATCTTGTCTGAAAATCAATTTAAGACTCAACTCAAAAACCACCTACTCACCCAAAACTAAATGATCATACTATAAACTACTTTGAAAAATGCTCAGTATTACTTTCCTATACGATAATCTCAATTTTTAATAATATGTTACTATTATGTTACCCCCTACTCAATCAAAATTAAATACTCATATTATAAGTTTATGTCAAAAATGCTCAATGTTATTTTCCTTAAGATAATCTCAATTCCATATTACCATTCGAGAATCTAAACACCTGTAACAATCTAATATCATCATATAATAATTTAAACAGTACAATTTCATCATATTGTAATTTGAAAACAATTTTTAACTAGAATAAACTCAATAAATTTCTTAATATTAGAGAAATTTATTGAGTTTATTCTAGTTAAAAATTGTTTTCAAATTACAATATGATGAAATTGTACTGTTTAATTATTATATGATGATATTGATTGTTACAGTGTTTAGATTCTCGATGGTAATATGGAATGAGATTATCTTAAGGAAATAACATTGAGCATTTTGACATAAACTTATAATATGAGTATTTAATTGATTAGTAGGGTAACATAATAGTAACATATTATTAAAAATGAGATTATCGTATAGGAAAGTAATAATGAGCATTTTTCAAAGTAGTTTATAGTATGATCATTTAGTTTTGGGTGAGTATGTGGTTTTTGAGTTGAGTCTTTAATTTACTAGATTAAGCTGCCCCTAATGCCATGGCATGTCAGTGCCTCTCCTTGCACTCAATTTACATTGTAACTACCAATACCTATGTAATCTGCAATGAAATAAAATTTACCTTACTTTACTTTACTTAGATACCCTCCCAGGGCACTCTGGTACCCTGGATATCCTTCCAGGGCACACTGGGTACCTTGGGCGCCTTGGATACCTTTCCAGGGCACCTGGTACCCTGGATACCCTTCCAGGGCACACTGGGTACCTTGGGCGCCCTGGATACCCTTTCAGGGCACACTGGGTACCTTTGGCGCCCTGAATACCCTTCCAGAACACACTGGGTACCTTTGGCGCCCTGGATACCCTTCCAGGGCACCCTGGTACCCTGGATACCTTTCCAGGGCACACTAGGTACCTTGGACGCTCTGGATACCCTTCCAGGGCACCCTGGTACCCTGGATACCCTTCCAGGGCACACTGGGTACCTTGGGCGCCCTGGATACTCTTCCAGTGCACCCTGGTACTCTGGATACCCTTCCAGGGCACACTGGGTACCTTGGGCGCCCTGGATACCCTTCCAGAGCACCCTGGTACCCTGGATACCTTTCCAGGGCACACTGGGTACCTTGGGCCCCCTGGATACCCTTCCAGTACACCCTGGTACCATGGATACCCTTCCAGGGCACACTGGGTACCTTGGGCTCCCTGGATACCCTTCCAGAGCACCCTGGTACCCTGGATATCCTTCCAGGGCACACTGGGTACCTTGGGCGCCCTGAATACCCTTCCAGAGCACCCTGGTACCCTGGATACCCTTCCAGGGCACATTGGGTACCTTGGGTGAACTGGATACCCTTCCAGAGCACACTGGGTACCTTGGGTGCCCTGGATACCCTTCCAGGGCACACTGGGTACCTTGGGTGCCCTGGATACCCTTCCAGGGCACCCTCTTACCCTGGAAACCATGGACGCAACTTTTACACGGTCAATTATCACAAATCCTTATCTCTCCTTCCATCACATTTCTACGAGGAATAATCGACGATACGTAGAAGAATGAAAGGAGTAGAGTGGACGTGGAGTGATGGAGGGAGGATGGAGTGGGAGTGATGGAGGGAGGATGGAGTGGGAGAGACGAAGGTGAGAGACCTCTGGCCTGATTTATAGCCCTCCATCAGTCAGGAGCTGCAGTAGCCGGCAACTGTAAGCAAGGGTCTGCCTGCATCAGGTAAGTGTTGGTTCTTAAAACCTGTTCTGAGAGAGAGAGAGAGAGAGAGAGAGAGAGAGAGAGAGAGAGAGAGAGAGAGAGAGAGAGGTAGTGTCAGCCTGAGCTGGCAGACTTCAGTAGTGTCAGTCTGAGCTGGCAGACTTCAGTAGTGTCAACCTGAGCTGCGAGACTTCAGTAGTGTCAACCTGAGCTGGCAGACTTCAGTAGTGTCAACCTGAGCTGCGAGACTTCAGTAGTGTCAACCTGAGCTGGCAGACTTCAGTAGTGTCAACCTGAGCTGGCAGACTTCAATAGTGTCAGCCTGAGCTGGCAGACTTCAGTAGTGTCAGCCTGAGCTGGCAGACTTCAGTAGTGTCAGCCTGAGCTGGCAGACTTCAGTAGTGTCAGCCTGAGCTGGCAGACTTCAGTAGTGTCAGCCTGAGCTGGCAGACCTTCAGCTAGCTGGCAGCTTCGTGAGTCTGTGGAGACTTCATAGTGTCAGCCTGAGCTGGGAGACTTCAGCGACAGCTTCAGATTCTGGCTTCCAGCAGAGCTGGAGTTACTATCACCTGGGAATCACTACAGGTAACTGGTAATGTATTTCTTCTTGGGTGTTATATTATTTCCAGTTTTTGTTTAGGCTTATGAGAGAGAGAGAGAGAGCAAGAAGGACACACAACATACACCCTCCCCTGGCTACCACTGGCAACACATCACAACATACACCCTCCCCTGGCTACCACTGGCAACACATCACAACATACACCCTCCCCTGGCTACCACTGGCAACACATCACAACATATACCCTCCCCTGGCTACCACTGACAACACATCACAACATACACCCTCCCCTGGCTACCACTGGCAACACATCACAACATACACCCTCCCCTGGCTACCACTGACAACACATCACAACATACACCCTCCCTGGCTACCACTGGCAACACATCACAACATACACCCTCCCTGGCTACCACTGGCAACACATCACAACATATACCCTCCCCTGGCTACCACTGACAACACATCACAACATACACCCTCCCCTGGCTACCACTGGCAACACATCACAACATATACCCTCCCCTGGCTACCACTGACAACACATCACAACATACACCCTCCCGGCTACCACTGGCAACACATCACAACATACACCCTCCCTGGCTACCACTGACAACACATCACAACATACACCCTCCCTGGCTACCACTGGCAACACATCACAACATACACCTCCCTGGCTACCACTGGCAACACATCACAACATATACCCTCCCTGGCTACCACTGACAACACATCACAACATACACCCTCCCTGGCTACCACTGGCAACACATCACAACATATACCCTCCCCTGGCTACCACTGACAACACATCACAACATACACCCTCCCCTGGCTACCACTGGCAACACATCACAACATACACCCTCCCTGGCTACCACTGGCAACACATCACAACATATACCTCCTGGCTACCACTGGCAACACATCACAACATATACCCTCCCTGGCTACCACTGGCAACACATCACAACATACACCCTCCCTGGCTACCACTGGCAACACATCACAACATACCCTCCCTGGCTACCACTGGCAACACATCACAACATACACCCCCCTGGCTACCACTGGCAACACATCACAACATACACCTCCCTGGCTACCACTGGCAACACATCACAACATATACCCTCCCCTGGCTACCACTGGCAACACATCACAACATATACCCTCCCCTGGCTACCACTGGCAACACATCACAACATACACCCTCCCCTGGCTACCACTGGCAACACATCACAACATACACCCTCCCCTGGCTACCACTGGCAACACATCACAACATAAACCCTCCCCTGGCTACCACTGGCAACACATCACAACATACACCCTCCCTGGCTACCACTGGCAACACATCACAACATACACCCTCCCTGGCTACCACTGGCAACACATCACAACATATACCCTCCCTGGCTACCACTGGCAACACATCACAACATATACCCTCCCTGGCTACCACTGCAACACATCACAACATATACCCTCCCCTGGCTACCACTGACAACACATCACAACATACACCCTCCCCTGGCTACCACTGGCAACACATCACAACATACACCCTCCCCTGGCTACCACTGGCAACACATCACAACATACACCCTCCCCTGGCTACCACTGGCAACACATCACAACATATACCCTCCCCTGGCTACCACTGGCAACACATCACAACATATACCCTCCTGGCTACCACTGGCAACACATCACAACATATACCCTCCCCTGGCTACCACTGACAACACATCACAACATACACCTCCCCTGGCTACCACGGGCAACACATCACAACATACACCCTCCCTGGCTACCACTGGCAACACATCACAACATACACCCTCCCTGGCTACCACTGCAACACATCACAACATAACCCTCCCTGGCTACCACTGCAACACATCACAACATACACCCTCCCCTGGCTACCACTGGCAACACATCACAACATATACCCTCCCCTGGCTACCACTGGCAACACATCACAACATACACCCTCCCCTGGCTACCACTGACAACACATCACAACATAACCCTCCCCTGGCTACCACTGGCAACACATCACAACATATACCCTCCCCTGGCTACCACTGACAACACATCACAACAAGGCTGTATCCTGGAAAGCACTTACCACAAGATCACCATAACCTGCCACATAAAACAGTTTAATTGAACACCGTGGCGTGTACATTAACACGCTTCCCACCTACGCTGCTGCTGCCTCGCAAGTGCTGCCTTTTCTCCACATTAGACAATGAAGAATTAGACAGATATGCAACATCTGGGTATCTTTATTTGTAGACGTTTCGCCCTCCAGTGGCTTTATCAATACAAGTGAATTATATACATTATGTTATTATATCTACAAATCAAGATACCCCAGATATTTTACATGTGTTTACACTCGTTTATCACCACTTTGTTTTACAAAGATGAATTTTATAGGCTCATTTCAAAGCCTAGGTCTATCTAAGGTATACTACCATCCTTTGTGATGCCACCCAAAGCAGCATTTCGGGTAAATTATGTAAATGTTGTCCCAGGATGCGACCCACACCAGTCGACTAACATTTAGGTACCTACTTACTGCTATGTGAACATGGACAGCAGGTGCCTTAAGGAAACACATCCTACTGGGGATCGAACCAGGGACCTCAATGTATGAGTTGAGTGCGTTACCACTCGAGCCACGGGACACCTTATGATTGAATATTTACATTATACATTTACATTATAATGACCACGTAAACTGTAACTGCAATGCAATTAATTGTTTTAAATTGTTATCTCACTCAATTAGTTGCATTGCTACAATTAATTGATATGTTCAACTTATATTCAAACTTTATAACTTAGATACGCAATTATACTTATTTTATAAATTATCAAGCATAACTTTATACCATGTAGTCTACAATTAAGTAGACCTAAGAATGCCCGCAATGCACAGCATATTAGGGGCTTTTGGCATGTACATCTCATTAATACCTATGTATCTTGTCTACCCAACCATGTATCACTGTACCATGTCTCAATAAAGTTATTATTATTATTATTATTATTATTATTATATCATGTCAACCTACATTTCAGTAGAAATGCCCAACAATAAAGAAATTAATAAAAGACAGGTGACTTGCGCATGGCAGCGAGGGGCACAAATCAAAATTTCAATTATACATTAACACACACAGTCAAAAATGTGGACAATGCAGCTTGAGTTTTGGGGACATGACAGTGACCAGATGTGGCACTCCCTCTCCTCTCCCATGGCATTTCCTAGTGCCCCGAGGTGCCACAAACACTGCTTGTCAGAGTAAAGCACTTGACACAACTATGCATAAATACTCAAGCATTAACTGCGACTGTAGTGCCATAATAAGCAAGATGGACAATTAGAAAATTGGGCAAGTGGATATTTTTCTTCTGAACAGACTAAATACAAAGAGCAATATTAAAAAAAGTGTAATGTGTGCTGCCATAGTGAGAAACTGTTCCACAAGACACAGTACACTTTCCACGTCTCTTTTCCATTCTTAAATCTGACTAAGACAGGGACGTAGACAGGGACGTAGACAGGGACATAAATCAGAATACTTTAAAGAACAAAGACAAATACCGTGACCTGGAACAATACACAACCCGCACATAGCAGACAAACTTACGACGGTCCGACCTGGACCATTAATTAACTAGTCACCAGTGACTAGTTAATATCTTTATTTATTACCAGTACATGTACAAGGTATACAGACCATAGCTGACATCAATGACATACTACTATATAGAAAGTCACTTGTTATGCTGAGCATTTCCCACAAATTAGGTCAGTTTTGTCCCAGGATGCCACCCACACCAGTCCACTAACACCCAGGATGCGACCCACACCAGTCCACTAACACCCAGGATGCGACCCACACCAGTCCACTAACACCCAGGATGCGACCCACACCAGTCCACTAACACCCAGGATGCGACCCACACCAGTCCACTAACACCCAGGATGCGACCCACACCAGTCCACTAACACCCAGGATGTGACCCACACCAGTCCACTAACACCCAGGATGCGACCCACACCAGTCCACTAACACCCAGGATGCGAGCCACACCAGTCCACTAACACCCAGGATGTGACCCACACCAGTCCACTAATACCCAGGATGCGACCCACATCAGTCCACTAACACCCAGGATGCGACCCACACCAGTCCACTAACACCCAGGATGTGACCCACACCAGTCCATTAACACCAAGGATGCGACCCACACCAGTCCACTAACACCCAGGATGCGACCCACACCAGTCTACTAACACCCAGGTAACCATTTAACTGATGGGTGAACATAGACAACCGGTGTAAGGAAACACGCTCAATGTTTCTACCCTCGCTGGGAATCGATTCCAGACACCTCGCCGTCCAAGTCGGACCGAAACGTCGGCATAAGTTTGTGTGTCCTATTTGCGGGTTATCTGTGTATCATAGCACAGTTTTTATAGACAATACTAGAATCTGCATTTAAGTGAAGTCTATTATAGGCTGATCAGTCTTGGTCCCTTGATGTTTACAGTGGCGTCTCTCAGAGGAAAGTACTGGGTCCTGCTTGGTTTACAGAGGCGTCCCTTAAGGACGGTTCAGTACTGGGTCCCTTGATGTTTACAGTGGCGTCTCTCAGAGGAAAGTACTGGGTCCTGCTTGGTTTACAGAGGCGTCCCTTAAGGACGGTTCAGTACTGGGTCCCTTGATGTTCACAGTGGCGTCTCTCAGAGGAAAGTACTGGGTCCTGCTTGGTTTACAGAGGCGTCCCTTAAGGACGGTTCAGTACTGGGTCCCTTGATGTTTACAGTGGCGTCTCTCAGAGGAAAGTACTGGGTCCTGCTTGGTTTACAGAGGCGTCCCTTAAGGACAGTTCAGTACTGGGTCCCTTGATGTTCACAGTGGCGTCTCTCAGAGGAAAGTACTGGGTCCTGCTTGGTTTACAGAGGCGTCTCTTAAGAGGACAGTATCGGCACCGGGTCCCATGTTCAGTGACCCTTCAGGGTCATGTCATCTACATACAGGACCTCGACCAGGGAATAAATAGCAACATAAACTCGACATGACACACATGGAGAACACAAGTTCCAGTAAGTTTATGTTGTCGCTGGAAAAGTAGAAATATTTTCTACGTTTTTCTTAAATATTTTGACCAAAGACCATTGTTCCTTCTACCAGTTTGACGTCATGTTTACTTCTGGAGAGAGAGAGAGAGAGAGAGAGAGAGAGAGAGAGAGAGAGAGAGAGAGAGAGAGAGAGAGAGAGAGAGAGAGAGAGAATGTCTCAACATAGAGACGACAGTCTGATGGAAATCAATATCAATAATCAAATCCTCAGGCTTGTATTGATTTCCATCAGACTGTCGTCTCTTACTGTGTTGTGAGACATCCATCTCTCTCTCTCTCTCTCTCTCTCTCTCTCTCCTCTCTCTCTCCAGATTATGCAAACAGGCGTAAACACGACATCTAAGTGCTAGAGGGTACAATGGTCTTTGTGTTACCAATTCCGAAGAGTTAATTTTGCCTGTGCTGGCTGGGAACACTGTCAACAAGGGCCACATGTCGACAGTCAAATACCCCTGAGTGTGTGCCTTTCAGTTGAACCCATGTACGTGTCCTTGGCGGTCATGTACGTGTCCTTGGCGGTCATGTACGTGTCCTTGGCGGTCATGTACGTGTCCTTGGTGGCCATTTGTGAATTCCTGGAGGTCATGTGTTTGTCCTTGGCTACCATGTATCTCTACGAGTATATATGAAGATATGTATATACAGCTGTCACAGTATATATACACTGAGAGGTATATCTGTATTAATATACAGAGGTATACAAAAACTAAAAAAAACATCTGAAAATACATGAATAGATGATGGTTGATGATAGTGTTGTATGTGTCTGTTGATAATGTTGCATGTGTTGTATGTGTCTGTTGATAATGTTGTATGTATTGTATGTGTCTGTTGATAATGTTGTATGTGTTGTATGTGTCTGTTGATAATGTTGTATGTGTTGTATGTTTACACACTTCATTGATGTTGATTTCACATTAATGCTTATACATACTGTTGTTTACACACACATTATTGATGTATATTCTGCTGGTGTGTTGGTGTTCAGAGATGCTTGTGGAGTTCCCAGGACGACAAACATATGATTTAGTTTGGGTTAACTGATTTATTATTATTATTATTATTATTATTATTATTATTATTATTATTATTATTATTATTATAACTAAGTGCTAGAGTCAGATATAAACGAAGACTGTAAGGAATGCCGGAGGGAAATTAACAGTGTAAAAGAGGGATAGGTCACTATCGTCAAGTTACACCCCGTTTTCCTCACGTCAGTAACTGACAGATTAGAATCAAAACAGAAAATACAATTGCAATTTACCTGTCATCAGTTTGACCAGCATATTTCGACGATTCAGTGTGGTTCCAAGCTTGTGTTATGATTCTGAGTCATGGTCAATAATCTCAGCAGGGTTAATATCATATAGACTTGACCAACCTCACTTAGAAGTAGTTACATGGGTCAGCTAGAGTGAGAGGTTGGTAGGGTGAGACAGGGGTGGTGAAGAGGCAGGGATGAAGGGGTGGTGATACAGAAACAGCAGTGGTTGGGGAAGGGATAGAAGCAAGGATAGGGGTCACTCATCCCACCACTGAGACTGCCTGACTAGACACTCAACTATGTTGTTATTTAGATTTAGGATAGTGTTGTTGTTGATGGTGGTGATAGTGTTGTTGGTGATAGTGTTGTTGTTAATGGTGGTGATAGTGTTGTTGTTAATGGTGGTGATAGTGTTGTTGTTAATGGTGGTGATAGTGTTGTTGGTGATGGTGGTGATATTGTTGATGGTGGTGATAGTGTTGCTGGTGATAGTGTTGCTGGTGATAGTGTTGCTGGTGATAGTGTTGCTTTTGATGGTGGTGAGTGTTGCTGGTGATAGTGTTGCTGGTGATGGTGGTGAGTGTTGTTGGTGATGGTGGTGATAGTGTTGTTGGTGATGGTGGTGATAGTGTTGTTGGTGATGGTGGTGATAGTGTTGCTGGTGATGGTGGTGATAGTGCTGCTGGTGATGGTGGTGATAGTGCTGCTGGTAATGGTGGTGATAGAGCTGCTGGTGATGGTGGTGATAGTGTTGCTGGTGATGGTGGTGAGAGTGTTGCTGGTGATGGTGGTGAGAGTGTTGCTGGTGATGGTGGTGATAGTGTTGCTGGTGATGGTGGTGAGAGTGTTGCTGGTGATGGTGGTGAGAGTGTTGCTGGTGATGGTGGTGATAGTGTTGCTGGTGATGGTGGTGAGAGTGTTGCTGGTGATGGTGGTGATAGTGTTGCTGGTGATGGTGGTGATAGTGTTGCTGGTGATGGTGGTGAGAGTGTTGCTGGTGATGGTGATAGTGTTATAGTGGTGTCAGTGTACATGGTATCAGTGTACATGGTATCATTGTACATGGTATCAGTGTACATGGTATCAGTGTGCATGGTATCAGTGTACATGGTATTGTACATGGTATCAGTGTACATGGTATCAGTGTACATGGTATTGTACATGATATCAGTGTACATGGTATCAGTATACATGGTATCAGTGTACATGGTATCAGTATACATGGTATCAGTGTACATGGTATCATTGTACAGGGTATCCGTGTACATGGTATCATTGTACATGGTATCAGTGTATATGAAGGTGACAATACAATCCTCACATCAAATTCAACGAACGCAACAGAACACAAAACAAAACGCACATGAACACACACACACACACACACACACACACACACACACACATGAAAGCATTCAGAACAAGATACCCTTGAAAAGAGCTCAGAGATATGAGGGGAAAAATTGCAAGGCACTCCTAGTGCCAGACAAGCGTCATCTAGCCTGGCACTGTGCCATGAAGGCCAGCAGGGACAGGAGCTGCTTCACAACACAAGAGTGGAAGAGCACTGCAGTAGGCCTACTGGCCCATGCTAGGCAGGTCTAACACCCACTATCACCATATGCCTATCGACCTACCTGGAGGCTATTACTGCTGGCCGCACTATGCAGCCTATTTTTAAAAGCTACCCAAAGTTTTAGCTTCAGTGACGGTACTCGGGAGTTTGTTCCACTCATCCACAACTCTATTACCAAACCAGTGCTTTCCTATATCCTTTTTGGTCACCGTATTACAGAATAGATATAAATGCTCTGGAAAACGTACAAGGAGGATGACAAAGTTGATCCCATGTATCAGAAATCTTCCCTATAAGGATAGACTGAGGCCCTGAATCTGCACTCTCTAGAAAGGCGTAGAATTAGGGGGTATATGATTGAGGTGTATAAATGGAAAACAGGAATAAATAAAGGGGATGTAAATAGTGTGATAAAAATATCTAGCCAAGGCAGGATTCGCAGCAATGGTTTTAAATTGGAAAAATTCAGATTCAGGAAGGATATAGGAAAGCACTGGTTTGGTAATAGAGTTGTGGATGAGTGGAACAAACTCCCGAGTACCGTCATAGAAGCTAAAACGTTGTGTAGTTTTAAAAATAGGTTAAATAAATACATGAGTGGGTGTGGGTGGGTGTGAGTTGGACATGACTAGCTTGTGCTAGTGGGTCTGATGCCGTGCTCCTTAAGTGGACCTGACCTGACCTGACTAGGTTGGGTCATTGGTTTAAGCCGGTAGGCGACTTGGACCTGCCTCGCATGGGCCAGTAGGCCTGCTGCAGTGTTCCTTATGTTTTTATTTGTATTGATAAAGCCACTGGATGGCGAAACGTCTACAATAAAGATACCCAGATGTTGCACATGTGTCTAATTTTCATCAGATCCGAGTTACCTACCGGCCTAAGACATTGGCCGTATTTTTTAGAGAATACCATTGTAAGAAGGTTGTAAAGGGTAAGGGGTAAAGTGGCTAAGGGGTTAAATGGGAAGACTAGGATGAACAAATAGTGAATCAGAATAGGGAGAAGGGGATAGTATAAATCGTAAGAGAGAAGGGTGAAAGGAATAGGAAGAATAAGTGAAGGGAATGAGGTTAAGGGATGGGGTTAAGGGTTAAAAGGGAGGTCAGGAAGGGAGCAGCAACACCCACGTCAACACCCACAAAAAAATGGGTCCTCATTACTGCCTCGACCACCACTACAAACCCTATTTACAAAGCCTCCATTATTCACCCCTTACCCCTGCCACCCTTAGGGGGACCAGGAGGAGGAGAGGCTTGAGAAGAGGGGAAGGAGGAAGAAGAGAAAGGGAAATAGGAAAAGGAGGAATGTGGAGGTATAGGGGAAGAAAATAAGGGAAAAACGAGAAAGAGGGTAAGAAAGAGGAGGAAGAGGACGAAGAAGGAAGAGGGAGGGAACAAAGTCATCAAAATCTAGTAACACAAATTATAAACGTTCAAATCTCAACGTTTCTCTTAGTTTGTTTCCTCGTTGCCAGACGTATAACAAAACTTTATTTTTCCTTATCTATGGTTAAATAACCTAACCTAACCCAGTCTAACCTAACCTAACCCAGCTTAAGCCATTCTAACCTAACCTAACCCAGTTTAAGCCATTCTAACCTAACCCAGCTTAAGCCATTCTAAACTAACCTAACCAGGTTAAGCCATTCTAACCTAAGCCAGGTTAAGTCATTCTAACCTAACCTAACCCAGTCTAAGCCAGTCTAACTTAACCTAAGCCATTCTAACCTAACCAAACCCAGCCTAAGCCAGTCTAACTTAACCAAACCCAGCCTAAGCCAGTCTAACTTAACCTAACCCAGCCTAAGCCCATTTAGCCCAGCCTACTAATAAAACACATGTACAACACCTGGTTATATTGCACCACAGGTGTTTCTTTGTCAATAAACAGTATACAAGGTGTCTTCACCTTATATACAGGAACCAGTGAAGGAAGTGTAGCAGTATTAGATGTGGTCTTATGTGGGCGGGGGCCACTAGTGTAAGTAGGTCAGCAGTGCTGAGGTTGGATAACAGCTCTTAACTCGTTAATGAGCTGAGGGAGATGGACTATATCCAACTGCAGTGATATATTAAAATACCCCCAATGAAAAGTAGGGGTGCCATTGGTATACTAAGAGAAAACACCATAAGTGTCCGGGGCCCAAGACTGTTCAACAGCCTCCCACCAGTAGACCCCTGGTTCTCTTCAAGAGGGAGCTGGACAGATACCTAAACTCAGTGCCGGATCAGCCGGGCTGTGGTTCGTACGTTGGACTACGTGCGACCAGCAGTAACAGCCTGGTTGATCAGGCTCTGATCCACCGGGATACCTGGTCGTGGACCGGGCCGCGGGGGCTTTGACCCCCGGAATACCCTCCAGGTAGATAGGTAGCAGTTAACTAAGTTCCATTCTGCACTCTAAGGACCTACCTACCTGGAGGGTGTTCCGGGGGTCAACGCCCCCACGGCCCGCTCCATGACCAGGCCTTCTGGTGGATCAGCGCCTGATCAACTAGTCTGTTACTACTGTCTGGAAAATATTTCAACACCCTGTGCCAAATATTTGTTGCTTGGCAATTTCACTTTGAAACATTTAAAATGGAAGAAAGTAGCGAATAGTGTAATAGCAAAGACACTCCCAGGAGACCGTTCAGATGAACAGCCTCACACAAGTGAACTGTTCAAACTCTGTACTTAACTTGCCTTCAGCCAGAAAATAGTGGAGCCAACAAGACTAGAAAATACTCTTGAATTTATTTTCACAATGATCTGGTACAAAATATAAGGGAATTAAAGGCACCAAATTAATATCACAAGCAAACAGGAGTTCAGAGGTGCATGCAGAGGGAGCCTGACCAACATAATTCAAGCAGTCATGACGATGTTTACACCAAATTTAGTTTTAATGAGAATATCAACCGTGATAAAGTACATCACATTCTTTGGCACCAGAAGTTCAGGTACAGTCACTAAGAAAAAGAGGGTATGCATACTAGAGAGAGAGACACGCTCCCTGTACATGCGAAGACAGAATCACAGACCTTCCCAAGGGAGGGACTGGTCCCTAATATGCACACAGAAATCACGCCATACGAAAGCATGGCGGTGCAACGTACCCCCAGTGAAAAGTAGGGGCGCCACTGGTACACTAAGAGAAAACACAATAAGTGTCCGGGGCCCAAGACTGTTCAACAGCCTCCCACCAGCCATAAGGGGCATTACCAGTAGACCTCTGGTTGTCTTCAAGAGGGAGCTGGACAGATACCTAAAGTCAGTGCCACGTTGGACTACGTGCAGCCAGCAGTAACAGCCTCGTTGATCAGGCCCTGATCCACCGGGAGGCCTGGTCATAGACCGGGCCGCGGGGGCGTTGAGCCCCGGAATGCCCTCCAGGTAGATTCAAGGTAAGGATGCTAGACTACCTGAAGTGTACAAACAGGCCTACTGGCCCATGCTAGGCAGGTCCAAGCATTTGTTAGAAAAATAGAAGATAGTGAAATCAATTTGAATAAAATAAAGTGTATCGAAGACTGATCTAAAACCAATTAATAAACCTGAAAGGAAACAACACATCCTGTATCGAGTCTTTGCCCAGGCAAGTTGGAAGTGTTGACATCTAAGGCACGAGTGAAAATACTGACGTCTCAGTATGACTGGGTATAGCGAGCCCTTAATCAGACTAAACGTTGATAAACAGAATGAATTCTTCACGAAAGAGACTCAAAACCTTATCAACAATTACAAAATTTCTGACACAACCCTAACCGCAATGGATTTTGAAAAACCTATGACAACATGCCCATGCACTATGCCCGAGGCCCAGACTCATGGAACTCTGTGTTGATCAAGAATTGCAAGAAAATTTCATCGTGTGCCTTAAATATTCTCTGGAGAGGGAACCTAGACACGGGTGTCATCCCAGTCACTAAAAAGGGATATAGCCCTAATCCACAAAGGTGCCAGCAAAGCTATAACAAAGAATTAAAAACTGATAGCACTAACATCTCACATTATAAAAAAAAATGAAAGGGTTCTAAGAAGCAAGATCACCAACCACTTGGATACCCAACAACTGCACACAACCCAAAGCAACATGGGTTTAGAGAGAGAGAGAGAGAGAGAGAGAGAGAGAGAGAGAGAGAGAGAGAGAGAGAGAAAGAAAAAGTGCTAACCCTGAGTCATGGCAGTGTTTACATAGTGTTTTAGAGGTCTCCCCTGGCCTGCCATCACCTGCCCCAGGCTCCACTTACCTCATCACTTTTCATCTGGGCCCCAGCATCCCTGAGTCCCAGCATCCCTGAGTCCCAGCATCCCTGAGCCCCAACATCCCTGGGACCTAGCATTCCTGAGCCCCAGAATCCATGGGCCCTAGCATTCCTGTGCCCCAGTATCCCCGAGCTCCAGCAACCCTGGGTTCCAGCACCACTGACCTCCAGCATCCCTGGGTTCCAGAATTCCTGGGTCCCAGCACACATGGGCCCCTACCCTTCCCACACACACACACTGACCCTCTCCAATCATTCAATTTAATGTCATTTTCAATTCTGACCGCCCTTATGCTCCTCAGCTCAACAACATTTTGAATCCTCACAAAAGTCAAATACTTTCTGGAGTTCCCTTAAAAAATACTCTTCAAACTATACACTACTTACATATTAAATAATTTCGGCTATTTGTATTGTTGTGCAACACCGTATTGCAAGTCAGTAAAGGGGATGTTGCACGTTTTTTTTCGGGTTTTATTGATTTTAATACTGACGTGTGTTCGGGACACTGGCTGTTATATTTTGCCTGTCATCTGGTGACTGTCTTAGTGTGTTACACTATGGTAGATTCTGTATTGTGTTTGTGTTGAGAATCATTGCTGCTTTTTGTGTTGTCAGTCTGAACTTCAGCAGGCAGGACTGAACATACATACACTACTACTACTACTACTACTACCACTACTACTAGTAATACTAGTGAAATAATGGAACAATAGTTCTCACCAGTGTAATGTAACAATTGTTCTTACCAGTGTAATAATGGAACAATGGTTCTTACCAGTGTAATGGAACAATACTTTTCAGTAGCAATTCTGCATGAACAGGATTAGAGACATGAACACTATTGATGTCTAGGTCAAAGCAAAGGTGGACTATTGATGTCCTGGTCAAAGCAAAGGTGGACTATTGATGTCCTGGTCAAAGCAAAGGTGGACTATTGATGTCCTGGTCAAAGCAAAGGTGGACTATTGATGTCCTGGTCAAAGCAAAGGTGGACTATTGATGTCCTGGTCAAAGCAAAGGTGGATATCAACACTACTGATGTCCAGAGCAGAGCAAGAGGGCCACAGCTGACCTCGGCCGGGTGCCCACATTATATTGGTGTTTAGTCTCAATTGTAACATTTTTGACCCTAATATAACAGCTACTGAGATGCTGGTGAATTATTGTGTGTGTGTGTGTGTGTGTGTGTGTGTGTGTGTGTGTGTGTGTGTGTGTGTGTGTGTGTGTGTAACGAAACACTTCGAAATATTTCGGCCCCGCCGGGAATTGAACCCGGGCCCTCCGTGCGTGAAGCAAGAGCTTGTACTCACCTATTTGTACTCACCTATTTGTGGTTGCAGGGGTCGATTCATAGCTCCTGGCCTCGCCTCTTCACTGATTGCTACTAGGTCCTCTCTCTCCCTGCTCCATGAGCTTTATCAAACCTAGTCTTAAAACTATGTATGGTTCCTGCCTCCACTATGTCGCTTTCTAGGCTATTCCACTTCCTGACAACTCTATGACTGAAGAAATACTTCCTAACATCCCTTTGACTCATAGGAGTCTTCAACTTCCAATTGTGACCCCTTATTTCTGTGTCCCCTCTCTGGAACATCTTGTCTCTGTCCACCTTATCTATTCCTCGCAGTATTTTATATGTCGTTATCATGTCTCCCCTAACCCTCCTGTCCTCTAGTGTCGTCAGGCCGATTTCCCTTAACCTTTCTTCGTAGGACAATCCCCTTAGCTCTGGGACTAGTCTTGTTGCAAACCTTTGCACTTTCTCTAATTTCTTGACGTGCTTGACCAGGTGTGGGCTCCAAACTGGTGCTGCATACTCCAGTATGGGCCTGACGTATATGGTGTACAGAGTCTTGAATGATTCCTTAGTGAGGTATTAGGTTTGCCAGCCGCCCGTATGCTGCAGCAGTTATCTGATTGATGTGTGCCTCAGGAGATGTGCTCGGTATTATACTCACCCCAAGATCTTTTCTTTGAGTGAGGTTTGCAGTCTTTGGCCACCTAGACTATACTCTGTCTGCGGTCTTCTTTGCCCTTCCCCGATATTCATGACTTTACATTTGGCAGGGTTAAATTCAAGGAGCCAGTTACTGGACCAGGCTTGTAGCCTGTCCAGGTCTCTTTGTAGTCCTGCCTGATCCTCGACTGATTTGATTCTTCTCATTAACTTCACATCATCTGCAAACAGGGACACTTCTGAGTCTATCCCTTCCGTTATGTCATTCACATATACCAAAAACCGTACAGGTCCTAGGACTGACCCCTGTGGAACCCCACTCGTCACAGGTGCCCACTCTGACTCCTCGTCACGTACCATGACTCGTTGTTGCCTCCCTGTCAGATATTCTCTGATCCATTGCAGTGCCTTTCCTGTTACGTGTACCTGTGTGTGTGTGTGTGTGTGTGTGGTGTGTGTGGTGTGTGTGTGTGGTGTGTGTGGTGTGTGTGGTGTGTGTGGTGTGTGTGGTGTGTGTGTGTGTGTGTGTGTGTGTGTGTGTGGTGTGTGTGTGTGTGTGTGTGGTGTGCGTGTGTGTGTGTGTGTGTGTACTCACCTAGTTGTACTCACCTAGTTGTGGTTGCAGGGGTCGAGACATAGCTCCTGGCCCCGCCTCTTCACTGGCCGCTACTGGGTCACTCTCCCTGCGCCATGAGCTTTATCATACCTCTTCTTAAAGCTGTGTATGGAACCTGCCTCCACTACATCGCTTCCCAAGCTATTCCACTTCCCGACTACTCTGTGACTGAAGAAATACTTCCTAACATCCCTGTGATTCATCTGAGTCTTCAACTTCCAACTGTGTCCCCTTGTTGCTGTGTCCCATCTTTGGAACATTCTGTCTCTATCAACCTTGTCAATTCCTCTCAGTATCTTATATGTCGTTATCATGTCCCCCCTAACTCTCCTGTCCTCCAGTGTCGTCAGGTCGATTTCCCTTAATCTCTCCTCGTAGGACATACCCCTTAGCTCCGGGACTAGTCTTGTTGCAAACCTTTGCACTTTCTCTAGTTTCTTTACGTGCTTGGATAAATGTGGGTTCCAAACTGGTGCTGCATACTCCAGTATGGGCCTAACGTACACAGTGTA
The DNA here is from genome assembly GCA_009830355.1 of Cherax destructor. Classification (NCBI taxonomy): domain Eukaryota; kingdom Metazoa; phylum Arthropoda; class Malacostraca; order Decapoda; family Parastacidae; genus Cherax; species Cherax destructor. The sequence goes on from WNWK01003816.1 coordinate 36,968, forward strand.
CAGGGTCCTGAACGATTCTTTATTAAGATGTCGGAATGCTGTTCTTAGGTTTGCTAGGCGCCCATATGCTGCAGCAGTTATTTGGTTGATGTGCGTCTCAGGAGATGTTCCTGGTGTTATACTCACCCCAAGATATTTTTCCTTGATTGAAGTTTGTAGTCTCTGGCCCCTAGACTGTACTCCGTCTGTGGTCTTCTTTGCCCTTCCCCAATCTTCATGACTTTGCACTTGGTTGGGTTGAACTCCAGGAGCCAGATGTGTGTGTGTGTGTGTGTGTGTGTGGTGTGTGTGTGTGTGTGTTGTGGTGTGTGTGTGGTGTGTGTGTGTGTGTGTGTGTGTGGTGTGGTGTGGTGTGTGGTGTGTGTGTGGTGTGTGTGTGGTGTGTGTGGTGTGTGTGTGGTGTGTGTGTGTGTGTGTGTGTGTGTGTGTGTGTTGTGGTGTGTGTGTGGTGTGTGTGGTGTGTGGTGTGTGTGTGTGTGTGTGTGTGTGTGTGTGTGTGTGTGTGTGTGTGTGTGGTGTGTGTGTGTGGTGTGTGTGGTGTGTGGTGTGTGTGGTGTGTGTGGTGTGTGTGTGTGTGTGTGGTGTGTGTGTGTGTGTGTGTGTGTGTGGTGTGTGTGTGTGTGGTGTGTGTGTGTGGTGTGTGTGTGTGTGTGTGTGGTGTGTGTGGTGTGTGTGTGGTGTGTGTGTGTGTGTGTGTGGTGTGTGTGTGGTGTGTGTGTGTGTGTGTGTGTGTGTGTGTGTGTGGTGTGTGTGTGTGTGTGTGTGTGTGTGTGTGTGTGTTTGTGTGTGGTTTGTTGTGTGTGTAGTGTGTGTGTGGTGTGTGCTGGGTGTGTGGGGTGTGTGTGTGGGGTGTGTGTGGTGTGTTGTGTGTGGTGTGTGTGTGTGTGTGTGTGTGTGTGTGTGTGTGTGTGTGTGTGGTGTGTGTGTGTGTGTGTGTGTGTGTGTGTGTGTGTGTGGTGGTGTGTGTGGTGTGTGTGTGTGTGTGTGTGTGTGTGTGTGTGTGTGTGTGTGTGTGTGTGTGTGTGTGTGTTGTGTGTGTGTGTGTTGTGTTTGCTGTGTGTGTGGTGTGTGTGCCTTGGCACACAGGGAAGCATAACATACACCTGTTTTTGCTAAATAAAGATATCTTGAATAAGATACATGTGCAACACTTCGATATCTTTACTGCAGGCCTTGGTCAGATGACCAAAAGCTCCAGCTCTGGGTCATCGTATGACTAAGACCCGGGTCAGGAAACACTTGTCCTAATTTCCCGACTAATCTTACCTAACCTAACCTACAGGCAATAAAAATACCCAATAAAATGATAGTATATAAATCATACGTTGTAGAAATAAAGTATATTATTTACCATTTATCATGTTATTGATGTTATAAGGAGGCAATTCCAGCAGACTTTATTGAAAGCCATTGGTTATTCACAGCATTTGTAAATGAATTTAAATGGCTTTTGATATCAACAAACAGGAAAGGTCACCCGTGTCCTTTCCTGGAGAATTGAAACCTATGGATGCTTCCTTATACCTACTGTCCCTATTCACCTAGCAGTAAATAGGTACCTAATAGTTAGTTGACTACTGTGGTATCCTGGGTGAGACGTATGATCACAGCTGCTTCCTCTGTTCATCTAGCAGTAAAATAGGTACCTGGATGTTAGTCACCTTATACTTGCTGCTTCTGTTCACCTAGCAGTAAATAGGTACCTGGGTATTAGTTCCCACTTTGGCAAAATGAACCTAAGTACCCCATTTGAAATCCGCCAGGGACCAAAACGTCACTTCAGGTTCCAGGGACCGAAACGTCACTTCAGCTTCCAGGGACCGAAAAGTCACTTCAGGTTCCAAGGACCGAAACATCACTTCAGGGTCCAAGGACCGAAACGTCTCCAGTAAACGTGTTTTGTGAGAAGGTATGCGTAAGTATTTTTTTTAAAAGTGTGGTACCCGCTTGTCTCTTTCCTCTCTCCTTTCATTCCTCCTCTTCCTTCTCCTCCTCTTCCTTCACCTCCTCTTCCTTCTCCTCCTTCATCTTGAATAATAATTCTGGGTGCTGGTTGTCATGGCGGACGATGACTCGCAAATGGCCGGGTTATAACACTTGCGTGAGTCTACTCATTAAGAGAGAGAGAAAGAGAGAGAGAGAGAGAGTATTTAAGAGTCCACACCAGGCAGGGTGACCCCAAAAAGAAGTAACACTTTCATCATCATTCACTCCATCACTGTCTTGCCAGAGGCGTGCTACAAAACTGCAACATTAACACCCCTCCTTCAGAGTGCCGGCACTGTACTTCTCACCTCCAGGACTCAAGTCCGCCTAACAGGTTTCCCTGAATCCCTTCATAAATGTTGCTTTGCTCACACTCCAACAGCACGTCAAGTCCTAAAAACCATTCGTCTCCATTCGCTCCTCTCTAACACGCTCACACACGCTTGCTGGAAATAGATGAATGGTTCAGAGAACCGACAAGTTATAAATTAGACACATATGCAACACTTGGGTATCTTTATTGAGGAAACGTTTCGCCACACAGTGGCTTCATCAGTCCAATACAAAGCTAAAAGGTGTAAGGAGAGGAGGAGTTTGAGGTAATCAGTCCCTCGGCCTGGAGTCTATGACAACGCCTCCTGCTGCTTCACCTCACCTGACTACATTATATAAGCCACCTCTGCGGCCCTATGCTATATTCCTACAAGATTGATGGACTGAACATCGACTCCAGGCCGAGGGACTGATTACCTCAAACTCCTCCTCTCCTTACACCTTTTTGCTTTGTATTGGACTGATGAAGGCACTGTGTGGCGAAACGTTCAATAAAGATACCCAAGTGTTGCATATGTGTCTAATTTATAACTTTCTGGAAGTCCAAGCCCTCGCACACAAAACCTTTACCCCCTCCCTCCAATCTTTCCTAGGATGACCCCTTCCCTGCCTGCATATATATATATATATATATATATATATATATATATATATATATATATATATATATAAGTGTGTGTGTGTGTACATAGAGAGTACAACAAACAGCACGCGCGTGTTGTTGAACTTACAAAGTTCACATTTACAACTCAAGGTCACTTTAGTTGACCTTTAAGCACCAATCCTTCATTTTAAGAAATTGCTTCAACACCAAGACTTGCAAGTCTTCATTTGACATAATTATCAACCACTCTAACAAGTCTTCAGTCTTAGGGCAGCCAGGAAGAGGAATGACCTCACAGTGACTGCTACAAGCTAATACATATAAACATAAGAACATAAGAAAGAGCACAGCAGGAGGCCTACTAGCCCATACTATGCAGGTCCTTCTTTAACACTAGCCCACTAACAAATATATTTTACTGGTTCCCAGGGAATAAGCTTTGATAATCCTATTAACTCATGTGCAAGACCCCTTCATGTGCAGGTCTACTGGTCCATGCAAGGCAGGTCCAAGTAACCTACTACTTGTCCAAGCTAGTCAGGTCCAAGTCACATCTACTTAAAAATAACGGAGCAATGCATCAGACCTACTGGTCCAAGCCAGTCGAGTCTAACTCACACCCACCCACACCCACTCATATATTTATCTAACCTATTTTTAAAAGTACACAAGGTTTTAGCTTCTATGACGGTACTCGGGAGTTTGTTCCACTCATCCACAACTCTATTACCAAACCAGTGCTTTCCTATATCCTTCCTGAATCTGAATTTTTCCAACTTAAAACCATTGCTGCGAGTCCTGTTTTGGCTAGATACTTTTAGCACGTTATTTACATCCCCTTTATTTTTTCCTGCTTTATTTATTCCTGACAGGTTTGTATTTTCACACAGGTTTGCACTTTTACGTCAATATTCCAACATTGAGAGTATGATCAACCTGAATGTCGTTATTCCCTATGTACACGACAAGTATTGAGAAATCCTCAAGTATCATTTGTAAATACCAATTTAGATCCTCCTCAACCACAAATTGAGTTACCCATTGCAACAGAGTTTGATCCTCCCAGAGATGATAATCATTCTGCATATGTCAATCTTACCCTAGCAGAGTTGGGGTTAAATGTAAATAACCTGTATAGATGAATAATATAGTTTAACATGTATTTAAATTGTCTGTTAGTATTATTCAAGATTTTTTTTTTTTTTTGTGTTCACGTTCTCTCTGAATTCTGAGATTTAACAGTAAGATTTGAGTGCACCAAGTCTGCCTTGTCTGTTAACCACATCCTTCTTTGTAAATATATTTCCTCAGAATCCATAGATCACATGAATACAGATCGATCTATCATTTTTTTATCTCTTTTATTGTACTATTCCACCATTGCGCCTATTAATTCCTATGAATTGTGATATATCATACCTTGTAATGCATTGCAATAAGATCCATTACATTGATTTCCATCCCGATAATATCCTTATGTATCGTTATAATGTTCAACTGTTGTGTACTTTGACATTGTATAGAATCAGCCCAGAGCCGTACGCCTGCCACCTCTAGTTGTATTAGCTGTATGTCGCTGTTACACTTCTAAGTCTTTCTACGACTTTAATTTGGTACTTTTCTTTTGCGATTAGAGCATAAAATTTTTTATAGAGAGTTTGAGGGGTAATAATAGTAGTCATTAAAACTTATTTTAATGAATTAGTGAAATAGATTATGACAGACATAAGACATATAGGGTTATACCTTTATACAGTATCTTAATTATGAACCCCTACTGCACGTTCTTCTCTAAGTGCATAGATTATGCCTTAAAAACTAAAGATTACAGAGAAATAGCTAGTATTATACAATTTAACAGAATATACAGGCTTTAAGACAATGAACAGCCAGTAAGTTAATAAGCCCAGAGCAGTAGTGTTGACTTGTTGGCTGGTAGCTCCTGAATGACTCCAGCTCTACAGCCAGCGTGGAGGTAAACCCGCATGACACAGAAGGGGGGATGGTGTTTAACAACCGATTAGAGTTTATAATAGTACCATCCTCCGGTACGCAGACCGGTAACATAACACAATATAGCAATATTTACAAATGTGGCCACAATAAATATACAAACAAATCTTAATAATACAAGGACACTCATTTCCAATTTAGCTATTAAAGAAAATGAACGCAATGTACTATTAAAGAAAATAAAGATTACCACTAGGGTAAGTAAATAGAGGCGCAACAGTCAGGACGCCATACGTAACATGGCTGAGCTGTCAGTAGTAGTTCAGTAGTAGTATTTTACATCTTACCAACCGTTAGTGAGTCACAAGCCTTTCATGTGATCACTGTCCGTTACTAGTCTTTCTGCTGACCCAAGCTATGTCAGAGGTCACCCTTTGAATGCCATGAGCATCTCTCGCTCACTAGCCTCAGTTCAAGTCAAGATAGCAGAGAATAGACAGCATAGACAGCAAGGGCAATGGCTCTGAGTGTTCTCCCATTATCACTAATATATTAAGTAAAAGAACACAAATGCAACTAATGTGACATTTTATTGTGGCAACGTTTCGCTCTCCAGGAGCGCTCTCCAGGAGCTTTCGCTCCTGGAGAGCGAAACGTTGCCACAATAAAATGTCACATTAGTTGCATTTGTGTCCTTTTACTTAACATATTGTTGGTAATTCTACCAATATTATTACATCACTAATATAAGTTGCCAACCAAGCTGCATATGTGTTATTACCAAATCCATTCAAAAACCCCACACAACACCTCAAGGGAGGTTCCTTGATGCTGGTGAGGGGTTCTTGATCTAGGGAATTGGATCTGTGCTCCAGTTCCCCAAATTAAGCCTGAATGTCAAGTTTTTATTTATTCGCTTTTTCCTCACAAGGCCTGGTCACAGACCGGGCCACGGGGGGCGTTGACCCCCAAAACCCTCTCCACATATACTCCAGATATAAAAGAGTTACTGAAATTTCTCATAGAGCATCAAATTGTTTTCTGTGGCCCACTGATGCATCAGGAGGCCTTGTCAGGGACAGGGCAGTGGGGGCATTGACCCCCGGAACACCCTCCAGGTGAATAGATATCCGCTTGGTAAATAGCTATCCTCCATGCTTGACACTCGTGCAAATTTTAGCATCGTCTGGAAACCTGCTACAATTCTATGGTTTATGCTCCAGTCTGTGTCAAATATGGGCAGAAACAGGATGGGGGAGAGTACTGTGCCTTGGGGAACAGAATTTTTCAATATGGTAGCCTTTGACTTAACTCTACCTACCTGGAGGGAATTCCGGGGATCAACATCCCTGAGGCCTGGTCTATGACCAGGCCTCCCGGAAGATTTATGCCAACAGCATTTGGTGTTCCAAGGCAGTCACCCATCCAAGTACTAACCAAACCCAACATTGCTTAACTTCGCTGATCGGACGAGAAGCGGTGTATTCAACGTGATATGGCCGTTAACTCTGATTACTATTTCATTACATACTTCAACATTCAGAGTAGATGGAGGTATTTTCTGACGTTCTAAAATACATAAATTATCACACTTTTAATCAAAACTGCCGCTACTATTGTCTTTTAAGGGAAACATTAAGACGGATCTTTGCGTCAGTACTGTGTACTACTGTGTACCCATACCAGTAACTCTTACTGATTCACCGCCTCTCTACGTGATTCACGTGAATCACTGACAGTTACGTGACTCAATGCTGACCTAGCATGACGTCACGAGCTCTTCGAATCCATGCCCTCCAGGCACTGGGCAGGGCAGTTGAAGACAAGGCATAGTAGAGAATAGACAGGTCAGGCGCCAGGCTGTGAGTACTCACCCTTATTTTACCACTAATATAAGTTATAAGCCATCCATTGTGTGTGTGTTTATTCCCAAATCCATCAATCGAGCCACAACGACATTCACAGTTTATTGGTTAAAAAGTTGTTGAAGGTTTTTGCAAAGTTTGTGTATATGACATTCGCAGTTTGTCTTCTAGTGAATCCAAGACCATGTGAAACTAGTGGCTTTCTTTTGTGTATATTACATGCAGAACAAACCACTATGAAAAGAATAGTGAACTTCCAAGGGCTTTCGTGATTTCTCACATCATCACAGTTTCTTGATAATGTGAGAAGTCACAAAAGTGCTTGGACGTTCACTATTCTTTTCACAATGGTTGTTCTGTATATTGTGGTATCACCTGTTTACTGTGATCTTATTGCATTTTATTACATGTAAACTATATTTTGTATACTGCAGACAAAAAGTTGTATTGTACAATAATAATAATAATATCTTTATTTCTACCAGTACATGTACAAGGTATACAGACCATAGCTGACATTAATGACATACTACTATATAGAAAGCTGCCTGTTATACCTGGAGAGGGGTTTCAAGGGTCAATGCCCCCACGGCCCGGTATGTGACCAGGCAAATTAGGTCAGTTTTGTCCCAGGATGCGACCCACACCAGTCCACTAACTCCCAGGTACCCATTTTACTGATGGGAAACAAACAACCGGTGTAAAGAAACACGCCCAATGTTTCTATCCTCGCTGGGAATCAAACCCAGACCCTCGCCGTGTGAAGCGAGAGCTTTAGCCACCAGTCCACGGGGGCACCATAATGGTGCAGTTGAGAGGCAGGACCGAGTACACACAAGGAGTGTACAGCACATCCTGTGTGTACTCACATGGAGTGTGCAGCACACCCTGTGTGTACTCACATGAAGTGTACAGCACACCCTGTGTGTACTCACATGGAGTGTACAGCACACCCTGTGTGTACTCACATGGAGTGTACAGCACACCCTGTGTGTACTCACATGGAGTGTACAGCACACCCTGTGTGTACTCACATGGAGTGAACAGCACACCTGTGTGTACTCACATGGAGTGTACAGCACACCCTGTGTGTACTCACATGGAGTGTACAGCACATGTAGGCTGCATGTTTACACCATGTGTATAGCAGGTGTTATTCTTCACTTGACTCCTCGCTACTCTTTCCCGTCTCCTCTTTCTCTTCCTCCTGCCCTCTCTCACTCTCCTCTTTCCCCTCCCACCTACCTCCCCTCTCACTTCCCCTCCCCTTAGTCCCCCTTCCCTTTCAAGTATCGCCTTACTCTCTGACGACAAGACAACTGTTACATCTCGAGTCTGCACCACCTAGCCTAGCCTAACCTAGTCTAGCCTAGCCTAGCCTAGTCTAGCCTAGCCTAGTCTAGCCTAGCCTAACCTAGTCTAGCCTAGCCTAGTCTAGCCTAGCCTAGTCTAGCCTAGCCTAGTCTAGCCTAGCCTAGCCTAGTCTAGCCTAGCCTAGTCTAGCCTAGTCTAGCCTAGCCTAGCCTAGATTCAACCCCATGGCAAGGCAATTCTCAAACTTTGAGAGATGAAGAATTAGACATGTGCAACGTCTGAGTATCTTTATTGTAGACGTTTCGCCAACCAGTGGCTTTATCAATACAAATTCTAGGATAATGGAAAGACTGTATATACAAAAGATGAGGTAATCAGTCCCACAGCCTTGGAGCTGGTTAAGACCACTGTAGTCTTGAAGACTGAGAAGCGCAGGCAGGAAGGCTGGGGATAAGTCAGGTGGTAAGGGACGTGTAGCAGACGAAGATACTGTCTACCTGGAGGGTATTCCAGGGATCAAAGCCCCGCGGCCGGTCCACGACCAGGCCTCCCGGTGGATCAAGGCCTGATCAACCAGGAGGGAGCACGTAGTCCAGCGTACGAACTACAGCCCGGCTGATCCGGTACTGACTTTAGGTATCTGTCCAGCTCCCCTTTCAAGGCAGCCAGGGGTCTATTGGTAATGCCCCTTATGGCTGGTGGGAAGCTGTTGAACAGTCTTGGACCCCGAACACTTATGGTGTTTTCTCTTAGTGTACCAATGGCGCCCCTGCTTTTCATTGAGGGTATTTTGCATCGCTTGCCCAGTCTTTTACTTTCGTAGGGAGTGATTTCTGTGTATAGATTTGGAACCAGTCCCTCTTGGATTTTCCAAGTGTAGATTATGATGTATCTCTCTCGCCTGCGTTCCAGTGAGTACAAGTCAAGTGCTTCCAAGCGTTCCCAGTAGTTAAGGTGTTTGATGGAACTTATACATGCAGTAAAGGTTTTCTACCTGGAGTCTACCTGGAGGGCATTCCAGGGATCGACGTTCCCGCGGCCCGGTCTATGACCAGGCCTCCCGGTGGATCAGAGCCTGATCAACGAGGCTGTTACTGCTGGCTGCACGTAGTCCAACATACGAACCACAGCCCAACTGATCTGGCACTGACTTTAGGTATCTGTCCAGCTCCCTCTTGAAGACAACCAGAGGCCTACTGGTAATGCCCCTTTTGGCTGGTGGGAGGCTGTTGAACAGTCTTGGGCCCCGGACACTTGTGTTTTCTCTTCACTGGGGGTACGTTGCACCGTCTGCCAAGTCTATTGCTTTTGTATGGTGTGATTTCTGTGTGCATATTAGGGACCAGTCCCTCCAGAATCTTCCAGGTTTAGATTATGTATCTCTCTCGCCTGCGCTCACTCATACTGTGTGTATAGTTACAAGTATTCAAATCAGCCATTATCAAGGGCTTAAGCCAGCAAGACAATCCAGCTTCCTAACCCAGCAGAGAGAGAGAAGTAAGCCAAACCAGTTACTCTTTGAAGTATTATCTCCAATATCGCTTTGTGCTACCAGTTGGACGCTGGTCAGAGTGATATTCACCATCCCTGTGGCATATTATGGCTTAGCAAGCCACCCAGGATTTTCAAGTGTGTTAGGGTGTGAGTGTCAGTGCCAGACGTGTGCTTGTCGGATGCCACTTGCGCCTCAAGCTTACACCACCACCCTCCACCAAGCCTTACCCACCTTTGGCTTTTTCCACCCATATACCAAGTCCTAGCATCATCTTTTTGGCTCACATAGCTGGTCAAGATATTACTTTGTACCTGTGCACCAACAATAAAGCCAGCTGTGTGGGTTCCCTGAGAAAGCGCAAATTTCTTCAAGATCCTCCATGGTGTGATGCAGCCGAGACTCCGCCACCACCACCATCGCCACCACCACCATCGCCACCATTGCCACCGACACCGTCACCACCGCCACCTCCACCTGTTGTGCCTCCAGGATTCACTCCAGCATTATGAACATTTTTTTTAAAGACGTTTGCGTGTATGAGACATTTACAGTGAATTCCTTGTGTATTCAGAGACTTGTGCCTTCAGTGAAGACTCAGTGTTTTATTTGTCCATTAATTTGCAATAATTTTCCAGTGTTGTCATCGCTCTTTTACGTTTCATTTTTATATAAATATTTATCTAATTTGTGTTACTACTCTACACTGTTTGCAGTATTGTACTCATTTCCTAATCATTCACTCCTTGTGAAGTGATTAATTATTTTTTTTAATTTATGTTCTTCCGTGTTGTGTTCTTCACCATACAGTGGTACCTCGACGTATGAGCAGCTCCCAACTTGAACAGTTATGTAAGTGTATTTCTGTAAGTGCTTTTGTAAGTGTATTTTTGGGGAACAAATTCGTTCGGTATCGGCACTCGAACAGCCTTCTGAAATGAATTAAGCTCGTAACTCAAGGTACCACTGTATTTCGGTATTGTGTATTATTTTCTTGTGTTTGTGTCCTTTTATTCATTTTATCAATATTGCTTGAACAAATTCACTCTTATTGTAGTATTTTTTTTTTTTAAAGTGTTATCTTTGCTCTGTTTGAGTAAATTGTTTTGCCTAATTTGAAATTAAGAGTTAAAGTGTTCAAACCAGTCTTTCTTAATATTTTCATTATTCAATTTAAGCTACATTTTCACAGTGCAACTTTTTATTGATAAATTGACTAATTCTGCAACTTCCATTGTGAAATTTGTTCTGCAGTTATTAATTTCTTTCATAATTTATAGTATTTTGTTCAGTACTTGTTTATTTTTCAAAAAGTGATAAATTTTTATTCAGTGCAATCTTTTCAGTATTGCAATATATTCAATTGTGTTATCAGTGCACAATAATTTATTTATTGCCATTTTTTTTTTTTAGAAAATTTGTTTTTTCCAGTATATTTTTCATTTGCATACAATTTAGTGATTCCATTTGATACTTTTTGCATTGATTTACAATTTTATTAGTAAATTTCTTTATTGATGTAAGAGTAAAGACAGCTCACTTTTTCCATATTTCATATTACAGTAAAATTTCCCTTTTCTTGCATTTTCAATGTGTTTCTTTATCTTGCAAAGTAAATTTCAGTGAGTTGTCTTTTCTCATGCAGTGTGTCTTAAACATTTTAATTACTTAAGCAGAATTAGTTAAATATCTTTCATCTCAATTTCAGTTACTGTATCATATTTTTTTATTATTTTTTGCTTAATTGTCTTTGTGTACATTCTCTGAAATCATGTTTTACATACCTTCGAGTGATTCTGTCGTGTCAGTATCATAGATACACTTGTTTAGTATATCTTTATACAGCTGGTCCCTTTGCGTGTGACGTCACGGTACCCGCTGACGTCAGAGGCTCAGCGCATGTGCACAGCCTATCATAGGCAGACTGCCTCACTAACGTTATACCTACAGGAAGACAGACGGTCTGGGACTCTCTTTCACTTACTGTAAATATACAGTAACCATCCAACAAGGAGTATCTTTGACCTCCTATATATCTCTCCCAAGACCCACACGACAATTCTTTGATGCGTGACGCCACTCATGCCAATGCTATTCCTGTGAAAATTCCTAATAGTCCCTTACCGACTGAAAGACAACATCTAGCTCTTAGACAATAAGTTTGTTTACACAGCTTATATCCGAGAATTGTTGCACTGCTGCGGAATGTGAAGTTCAGATTAAATCCATATAAATACAGTGTACCCCGGTTTTCGTGATTTTTTTCATGTTCAAGTGCCATTACCAAACTAATTTATTCCCATAAGAAATAATGTAAAGTAGACTAGTCCTTTTAGACCCCCAAAAATACACTTACAAAAGCATTTAAAAAAAATACACTTACATAAAAGGGCGAGTTTGGAGCAGGACGAATACCGGGTCCACTGTATATGCATTCCCTATTAACATAACAGAGCGGTCAGACACTAGAAAAACTGTCACTCCTGTCTGGAATCCAGTCCCTAACTGCACATAGGATAGTGTACACTATCCCTGCGATGATTTCATAGCAACTCGTACCAGCTTAGCTCAAAGTGATTTTAGAAGAATCCGTGAAACACTTCATAAATCAACAGCAGAATTTACAAGAGTAACTAATACACAAGCAAAGCCGACCAAAATTACAGTAGGTTCAAGAGTCATGTTGACTAACTTTAACAAAACGTTCGCAATGCCTAAGCTCAATCAAAAGTTTGTTGGTCCTTATCGAGTAGTTGAACATATCAATGTCAATAAGTATAAGGTTAGAGAAATCAGTACTGGTCAGTATAAAGAATCCCATTTAGATCATATGAAGTTAGTATGTGATGATGAGGATGTTGCTACCCAGACTAATGTGACAGACTTGACAGTCTTCCTGACTCTGTACCCTCTACCTCTAATAATCAGTCAGACGATCAACCTGAATGTCATTATTCTCTACGTACACGGCAAGTGTTGAGAAATCCTCAAATATCATTTGTAAATACCAATTTAGATCTTCCTCAACCATGGCATGAGTTTGCAACAGAGTTTGATCCCCCCAGAGATGACAATCATTCTGCATATGTAAATCTCACCATAACAGAGTTGGGGTTAAATGTTAATCATCTGTATAGATGAGTAATATAGTTTAATATGTATTTCAACTGTATATTACTATATCAACTTATTATTACTCGAAATTTTTTTTTGTGTGTGTGTGTTCACGTTCTCTCCGAATTCTGAGATTTAACAGTACTAGATTTGAGTGCACCAAGTCTGCCTTTTCTGTTAAATACTTTCTTCTTTGTACATATACTTCCTCTGAATCCATAGATCACATGAATACAGATCGATCGATCAATTTTTTTTTTCACTTTTATTGTATAATCCCACCGTTGATTTTATCAGTTACTATGAATTGTGATATATCATACTTGTAATGCATTACATTAACGTCTATTCCAATAACATCCTTAGATATAGTTATCCTGTTCAACTGTTGTGTACTTTGATATTGTATAGAATCAGCCAAGAGTCTTAAACCTGTATTAGCTGTATGTCGAGACACCATACGTTAGCGTCGTCGAGCTGTCAGTACTGTGTACTACTGTGTACCCATGCCAGTAACCGTTACTGATTCACCGTCTCCCTAAGTGATCACTGACCGTTACTGAGTCATTGTGCAGACCATAGCATTGACGTCACTGAATCACCCTTCGAACTGCGACGCCCCGGGCATCATCTCGGTTCAAGACAGGTTAGCAGAGTAGACAGGACAGGTGAAGGCTCTGAGTGTTCTCTCACTTATTTTTCCACTAATATAAGTTGCCAAGCTATCCCTTTTGTGTGTGTATTCCCAAATCCATCAATCGAACTCCCACGACAAAGTCGACTAACACCCATTCACCTATTTTACTCATAGGTGAAGAGGGGCAGCAGGTGTTTTAAGGAAACACTTTTCATCCATACCGGGGATCAAACCACGGACCTCAGTGTGTGAGCTGAATGTGCTACCAATCAAGCTACAGGACACCTTGATCCAACCTACCCAACATTCTCTAACTCTCCCCAATATACTCGTATACTCTTTACCCAGGTAGATCTGTTTGAGATTTGATAAAGCCCACTGTGTGGGCGAAACATTGTCAATAAAGTATCATATTACACTGCATTTGTGTTTATTTTTCCATGATGAAAGACGACAACACACGCGGGCGGGTCCACGGGGTACTGCGCCTCTATATTGCAAAGCTGTTACATGCTGATGTTAAGAGTTGTATTATGCATGTCTAACCCATGTTGTGGGCTCTGGTGATGCAAGTCGTCTGGGTAATTTGCCCTTGTATACACACAGATGCAGTCGGATACAGTAGGCTCTTATAAAAAACTTATATACAGGATATATATTTTTGTAAACGTGAGTTAAAAGGGTCATACAGAATAGAATAACGTGTGGAAGGCCTCTAGTAGGTCTTCTTCAATTATGAATGGATCTTTTAAATTTACAAAATAATCACATTATGGACTGGGCAGCGAGGGCGTTGACCCCCCAGGTAGACTCCTGCAGGCGTGTACAGGAGCGTATGTACACTGTATATACATGTAACAACTGCATGCTTGGTAAAATTTAAAATTCCGTTAGGACACTATATATACCAGTCCTATCATAGAGTACACAGCACCAGCATAGAACCCACAACTGATCAACCATGTCATGAAACTAATAAAGAGTGGACGAAGCGATCGAACTGGGGCCCATAAATTCACAGTCCGACGCTCTACCATCTAGGCTAACCCAGGCCTGCGAAACTAACACATTCCAACTGAATTGCTTCTCTGGGCCCAGGAGCTGTAATAGATCTATTCGTATTAGTTCCAATTTCTTCCTATTATAAGCTTGGGTTAGTCTGGACAGTAGAGCATTGGACTGAATTTATGGACAGCAGTTATCAGCCTGGAGAAGAGTTCAGCTCCATGGCCTGGAATGAAGGAAATGAATAAGTGATTTGGAAAACCATCTATTCAAGAGGAAACTGGACAAGTATCTTCACCAGGTGCCAGATCAACTAGGCTATGATGGGTATGTGGGGTTGTGGGCCACCAGCAGCAACAACCTGGTTGATCAGTCAAGCACCAGACGAGCCTGGCCCATGGCTGGGCTCCAGTAGTAGACTCGGTCTTGCAAGTTATCCTTGTGCAACATTTGGGTATTTTTATAATGGAAACGTTTCGCCAGCCAGTGGTTTCTTTAGTCCAATGTACAGAAAAGACGACGAGGAGGAGTTTGAGGTAATCAGTCCCTCAGCCTGGAGATTGATGGCCTGAATACATCGAATACAGGCTGAGGAATTAGGTTAGGTTAGGTTCGTCAGGAAAGAGGACAAGCGTTTCCTAATTCGGGTCTTAGTCATATGATGAACCAAAGCTGGAGCTTTTGGTCATCTGATCGAGGCCTTCCACTGGCTTACCTCTCCTTCCCTTCAAATATTAAATAATGATTCTAGATAGCATTCACTGAGGGAGGGAGAGAGAGAGCTGATGTAGGTAACAGCTCCTAGCTTGCAAATAAAGTTAGGAACCTTAACCTACACTTGTAACCCCTTGTAAAAGAGAGAGACAAACGTAAACAAAAAATATTGTAGTGAAATATAACCGTGACTAAATCAACCTTTGTTTATTGTACACAAAACATTTATTCTTAGGTAAGAGGCAAAAAATTAATAATTTTGTGACTTGACAGCGGGATGTTTATTATGCCATCACAATATTGTATCCTAATCAACAAACCACAATCAATCACGAGGATATTTTCAACACATTTAACTTTAAAAACATCAACTGGGAACTAATAGTGAGCTTACTGACATATGCTGGGAAGACAGTATGATAACGGAAAACATTATGATAATGGAAGACAGTATGATAATGGAAGACAGTATGATAATGGAAGACAGTATGATAATGGAAGACAGTATGATAACGGAAGACAGTATGATAATGGAAGACAGTATGATAACGGAAGACAGTATGATAACGGAAGACAGTATGATAATGGAAGACATTATGATAACGGAAGACAGTATGATAATGGAAGACAGTATGATAACGGAAGACAGTATGATAATGGAAGACATTATGATAATGGAAGACAGTATGATAATGGAAGACAGTATGATAATGGAAGACATTATGATAATGGAAGACAGTATGATAATGGAAGACAGTATGATAATGGAAGACAGTATGATAATGGAAGACATTATGATAATGGAAGACATTATGATAATGGAAGACATTATGATAATGGAAGACAGTATGATAACGGAAGACATTATGATAATGGAAGACAGTATGATAATGGAAGACATTATGATAATGGAAGACAGTATGATAATGGAAGACATTATGATAATGGAAGACATTATGATAATGGAAGACATTATGATAATGGAAGACATTATGATAATGGAAGACAGTATGATAACGGAAGACATTATGATAATGGAAGACAGTATGATAATGGAAGACATTATGATAATGGAAGACAGTATGATAATGGAAGACAGTATGATAACGGAAGACAGTATGATAACGGAAGACAGTATGATAACGGAAGACAGTATGATAATGGAAGACAGTATGATAACGGAGGACAGTATGATAACGGAAGACAGTATGATAATGGAAGACAGTATGATAATGGAAGACATTATGATAATGGAAGACATTATGATAATGGAGGACAGTATGATAATGGAGGACAGTGTGATAACGGAAGACAGTGTGATAACGGAAGACAGTATGATAATGGAAGACAGTATGATAATGGAAGACAGTATGATAATGGAAGACAGTATGATAATGGAGGACAGTGTGATAACGGAAGACAGTATGATAACGGAAGACAGTATGATAATGGAAGACAGTATGATAATGGAAGACAGTATGATAATGGAAGACAGTATGATAATGGAAGACAGTATGATAATGGAAGACAGTATGATAATGGAAGACAGTATGATAATGGAAGACAGTATGATAATGGAAGACAGTATGATAATGGAAGACAGTATGATAATGGAAGACAGTATGATAATGGAAGACAGTATGATAATGGAAGACAGTATGATAATGGAAGACAGTATGATAACGGAAGACAGTATGATAATGGAAGACAGTATGATAATGGAAGACAGTATGATAATGGAAGACAGTATGATAATGGAAGACAGTATGATAATGGAAGACAGTATGATAACGGAGGACAGTATGATAATGGAAGACAGTATGATAATGGAAGACAGTATGATAATGGAAGACAGTATGATAATGGAAGACAGTATGATAACGGAGGACAGTATGATAATGGAAGACAGTATGATAATGGAAGACAGTATGATAATGGAAGACAGTATGATAATGGAAGACAGTATGATAACGGAAGACAGTATGATAACGGAAGACAGTATGATAACGGAAGACAGTATGATAATGGAAGACAGTATGATAATGGAGGACAGTATGATAACGGAAGACAGTATGATAACGGAAGACAGTATGATAACGGAAGACAGTATGATAACGGAAGACAGTATGATAATGGAAGACAGTATAACGGAAGACAGTATGATAACGGAAGACAGTATGATAACGGAAGACAGTATGATAACGGAAGATAGTATGATAATGGAAGACAGTATAACGGAAGACAGTATGATAACGGAAGACAGTATGATAACAGAAGACAGTATGATAACGGAAGATAGTATGATAATGGAAGACAGTATAACGGAAGACAGTATGATAACAGAAGACAGTATGATAACGGAAGATAGTATGATAATGGAAGACAGTATAACGGAAGACGAGCAATATTTTGAGAGAATAAGGTCAGTGATACTGGAAATACACTCCAGACACATACCACTGCAAAGAAAGAGCAGAATGGAAAGGAGGAATTGCTTCCTCTATATCTGAAAATGGGGGATAAGAGAGCTCGTTGAAGACAGCAGACATTCTGAAGAATGAAGAACAAGACTGTGCAGAGAAATAACAAACAATGAGCTCAAAATGTGTACAAAATGAACGCCTGGAAAGATAAGTAAATGGTTATTTAATTCGTATCTAATAGAATCCAAAGAGTAATAGTAAACAAAGGGGGAAGGGGGGTGTTAAAAATAATATGTATATATATATATATATGCAGTAGGCCGTCGTTTAACACGGTAGTTACATTCCTGAAAACGCCATGTTAGTCAAAACCGTGTTAGACAAACTGTAGAACTTATGGGAAAAATAGGGTTACGTTCCTGTGAGCCCCCAAAAAGCCAAACAATTTTTTTTTAGACCTCCAAATCTTACAAAATAAAAGTGAATATGTAATTGTAGTGCATTGTCATGATATATTACTGCTTAAGACTACAAATGCAATAGAAATAATAGCATTTCTTACCTTAAATTGTGGGTAATAGTGTTTGTGGATGATTGTGAAGAGAGTGGATATGGATGGTGTGGCCCTACTGGGCTGAGATGGATGGTTTTTGGTTGGATAGGATAGTGTGGGATACACTAGAATAGCCTAGGATAGTGTAGGATAGGCTAGGATAGGCTGGTATAGCCTAGGATAGTGTGAGGATGGCTAGGGTAGGCTGGGATAGCCTAGGATAGAGTGGGATAGGCCAGGATAACCTAGGATAGTGTGGGATAGGCTAGGATAGCCTAGGATAATGTAGGATAGGCTGGGATAGCCTAGGATAGTGTGGGATAGGCTCCCCCGTTGACTCAATGGTGTAACCCACAGACCATCCCGCCCAGCGGGCGACTGCACACTAAAAAATTTTTCCCCTCCTGCAACTGTGTTAAACTAATTTTACGAAGTGTTAAACAAAAATATGCCTAAATTTTTCAATCATGCTATAACCAAAACGTGCAATACAAAACCGTGTTAAATGACAGTCTAATATATATATATACATTATATATATATATATATATATATATATATATATATATATATATATATATATATATATATATATATATATATATATAATACTATATATATGTCGGCCGTTTCCCACCAAGGCAGGGTGGCCCAAAAGGAAAAACGAAAGTTTCTCCTTTTACATTTAGTAATATATTCAGGAGAAGGGGTTACTAGCCCCTTGCTCCTGGCATTTTAGTCGCCTCTTACGACACGCATGGCTTACGGAGGAAGAATTCTGTTCCACTTCCCCATGGAGAAAATATATATATATATATATATATACAAGACAACCACTATGAAAAAATAGAGGAATTCCAAGTGCTTTCGTGACTACTCACATTATCTATTTTTTCATAGTGGTTGTCTTGCATATTTTGATATATATATATATATATATATATATATACTGGTGGTATATGCTTATAAGATAAATAGTAAAGTAATAGAGCAATAAGAAGATTTATATCTACTTAAATGGAATCATAACATTGAGTGGAATATAAGATAATTAATCCCCATAAAGTAGAATCCTCGACAGAGTAAAATCAAGGGCTGCCGCAGTAAAGAAATCTGTTCCCTTAAGCAGGGTACTACTCCCACTTCCTTTTCTCTTTCTTATATCTTACAAGAACAGGACCATAACACTGTATCAAATGACCGTACAGGCGGGGATTGAACTCGTGGTGGCAATGTTTTGCTCTCCAGGAGCTTTGTCAAGCTGTTACAAAAAATATAGGTATTAAAGTGAGGTGTGAAAGCCTACAGTGATTATATTATGTTTCTACATCTCATTCTAACACCTATTTATATACTTTTGTGTTTTTGTAGTGTTGGTAGCGCTTGACAAAGTTCCTGTTGGTAATTTTGCCAACATTAATACAAGTGTGCCCCCATTTGACAGTGCCCATCTTTACAGTGCCCCACTTTACAGTGCCCCACTTTACAGTGCCCCACTTTACAGTGCCTCACTTTACAGTGCACCACTTTACAGTGCTCCACTTTACAGTGCCCCACTTTACAGTGCCCCACTTTACAGTGCCCCACTTTACAGTGCCCCACTTTACAGTGCTCCACTTTACAGAGTTTCGGTAATGCAGCGGTTTTCAATTATACCCATTGTTTATTTATCAAGACTTCCTACAATATATTCACCAGTAAGGTAATTAATGTGTGTAATATATATGCATTTTTTTAGGCCAAGATCTATTGCTCACATTATAGTATAAACATGTTATCAGGGATTTATATGCATTTGACTGAAAAAAAAGAGGATACGACTCACTTTACAGCAGTAGTCTGGAACTTAACCCGCTGTATAAGCGGGGCCCTCCTGTAGACGGCACAGAAACCTCTGAGCTTATATAAATCAAGTCTTACAGTGGGCCACTGACAACACTATGATGTTCAGTAAGGACAAATTTCGGTTACTAAGTTTTGGGAAGATTAAGGAAATAAAAACGAGTACAAAAACTCAGATCACAGAAAAGAACGTAAGTCAAAAGTGAGAAACCTGGGAGTGATGATGTCAGATATCAGGTTCAAGGAGTACAACAATGTCTATCGCAACTGCAAGGAAAAAGATAGGTTGGATAACTAGAACCATCAAAACAAGAGATACCAATCCAGTGATGACACTCTTCAGATCACTGGTTCTCTCTAGACTGGAATATTGCTGTGTAGTGACGCATCCTTCAAGGAAGGTGAAATTGCTGTGCTGGAAATTGTACAGAATACTTTCACAGCTCGTATAAACTCAAGTAACTAAATTACTGGGAGTACTTGAAGTCCCTAGAACTGTACTCCTTTAAACGTAGGCGAGAAAGATACATCATAATCTACACCTGGATGATACTGAAGGGATTGGTCCATTATCTGCACCAACCTCCACCCACACCCTACCACACCACCAACCTCCAGCCACACCCTACCACACCACCAACCTCCAGCCACACCCTACCACACCACCAACCTCCAGCCACACCCTACCACACCACCAACCTCCACCCACACCCTACCACACCACCAACCTCCACCCACACCCTACAAACCACCAACCTCCACCCACTCCCTACCACACCACCAACCTCCACCCACACCCTGCCACACCACCAACCTCAACACACACCCTACCACACCACCAACCTCCACACACACCCTGCCACACCACCAACCTCCACACACACCCTACCACACCACCAACCTCCACCCACACCATACCACACCACCAACTCCTCCCACACCCTACCACACCACCCACACCCTACCACACCACCAACCTCCACCCACACCCTACCACACCACAAACCTCCACCCACACCCTACCACACCACCAACCTCCACCCACACCCTAATACACCACCAACGTCTACCCACACCCTACCACACCACCAACCTCCACCCACACCAACCACACCCTACCACACCACCAACCTCCACCCACACCCTACCACACAACCAACCACACCCCACCACCAACTTCCACCCACACCATACCATACCACCAACCTCCCACACCACCAGCCTCCACCCACACCCTACCACACCACCAACCTCCTCAAACACCATTCCACACCACCCACACCCTACCACACCACCCACACCCTACCACACCACCAACCTCCACCCACACCCTACCACACCATCAACCTCCACCCACACCCTACCACACCACCAACCTCCACCCACACCCTACCACACCACCAACCTCCTCCCACACCCTACCACACCACCAACCACACCCTACCACACCACCAATCTCCACCCACACCCTACCACACCACCAACCTCCTCACACCCTACCACACCACCAACCTCCACCCACACCCTACCACACCACCAACCTCCCCCACACCCTACCACACCACCAACCTCCACCCACACCCTACCACACCACCAACCTACACCCTACCACACAACCCACACCTACCACACTACCAACCTCCACCCACACCTACCACACCAACCTCCTCACCCCTCCACACCACCAACCTCCACACCCCTACCACACAACCACACCCTACCACACTACCAACCTCCACCCACACCTACCAACCACCAACCTCCACCCCACCAACCACCCCAACCTCCCTACCACTCCAACCCACCACACCCTCCACACCAACCTCCACCCACACCTACCACACCACCAACCTCCACCCACACACTCCAACCACCAACCTCTCACTCCAACGTCACCACCTACCACACAACCTCCACCCACACCCTACCACACCACCAACCTCCACCCACACCCACCACACCACCAACCTCACCCACCCACCAACCTCACCCACCCACACCTACCACCCCACCAACCTCCACCACACCTCACCCACACCACCAACCTCCACCCACACTCCACCACACCACCAACCTCCATCCACACTCCACCCACACCACCAACCTCCATCCACACTCCACCCACACCACCAACCTCCACCCACACTCCACCCACACCACCAACCTCCACCCACTACCCACCACCAACCTCCACCACACCCACCAACCACCAACCTCCACCACACTCCTCCACCCACACCTCCACCCACCACCACCCTCCACCCACACCCACTCCTCCACCCACACCCACTCCTCCACCCACTCCTCCACCCACTCCTCCACCCACTCCTCCACCCACTCCTCCACCCACTCCTCCACCCACTCCTCCACCTTACGTTGGTATTCTACGTAAAATAAATATTCTGCAGTAAATAACATAGTTGGTCCACCCATGATTGGTCCAGTGGGTTCGCCCATGGCTGGTCCAGTGGACCCGCCCATGACTGGGTCACGGAGGACTCGCCATGGTCACTTCTGCTAACGTCATATTTTCATGGTATTTCCATTGAAAATATTTGTGTTTATATAAAAATTTGCATAATACGGGAAAATATATTGAACGTGTGTGTGTGTGTGTGTGTGTATGTGTGTGTGTACTCACCTAATTGTACTCACCTATTTGTGGTTGCAGGGGTCAATTCATAGCTCCTGGCCCCGCCTCTTCACTGATTGCTACTAGGTCCTCTCTCTCCCTGCTCCATGAGCTTTATCAAACCTAGTCTTAAAACTATGTATGGTTCCTGCCTCCACTATGTCGCTTTCTAAGCTATTCCACTTCCTGACAACTCTATGACTGAAGAAATACTTCCTAACATCCCTTTGACTCATAGGAGTCTTCAACTTCCAATTGTGACCCCTTGTTTCTGTGTCCCTCTCTGGAACATCTTGTCTCTGTCCACCTTTATATGTCGTTATCATGTCTTCCCTAACCCTCCTGTCCGCTAGTTTCGTCAGGCCGATTTCCCTTAACCTTTCTTCGTATGTGTGTGTGTGTGTGTGTGTACCCACCTAATACTCACCTAGTTGTTGTTGCAGGGGTCTAGTCATAGCTCCTGTCCCCGCCTCTTCACTGGCCGCTACTGGGTCTCTCTCCCTTCGCCATGAGCCTTATTATACCTCTTCTTAAAGCTATGAATGGATCCTGCCTCCACTACATCGCTTCCCAAGCTATTCCACTTCCCGCCACTCTGTGACTGAAGAAATACTTCCTAACATCCCTGTGATTCATCTGATTCTTCAACTTCCAGCTGTGCCCCCTTGTTGCTGTGTCCCATCTCTGGAACATTCTGTCTCTGTCCAACTTGTCAATTCCTTTCAGTATTTTATATGTCGTTATCATGTCCCCCCTTACTCTCCTGTCCTCCAATGTCGTCAGGTCGATTTCCCTTAACCTCTCCTCGTAGGACATACCCCTTAGCTCCGGGACTAGTCGTGTTGCAAACCTTTGCACTTTCTCTAATTTCTTTATGTGCTTGGCTAGGTGTGGGTTCCAAACTGGTGCTGCGTACTCCAGTATGGGCCTAACGTACACAGTGTGCAGGGTTCTGACCGATTCCTTAAGATGTCGGAATGCTGTTCTTAGGTTTGCTAGGCGCCCGTATGCTGCAGCAGTTATTTGGTTGATGTGCGTCTCAGGAGATGTGCCTGGTGTTATACTCACCCCAAGATCTTTTTCCTTGGGTGAGGTTTGTAGTCTCTGGCCCCCCTAGACTGTACTCCGTCTGCGGTCTTCTTTGCCCTTCCCCAATCTTCATGACTTTGCACTTGGTGGGGTTGAACTCCAGGAGCCAATTGCTGGACCAGTCCTGCAGCCTGTCCAGATCCCTTTGTAGTTCTGCCTGGTCCTCTTCCGATTGAATTCTTCTCATCAACTTCACATCATCTGCAAACAGGGACACTTCGGAGTCTATTCCTTCCGTCATGTCGTTCACAAATACACACAAATGTTGTGTGTGTGTGTGTGTCGTGCGTGTGCGCGCGCGCGCGCACGACTATTTATCTTCACCTATTTGTGCCTGCAGGGGTCGATTCACAGCTCCCGGCCCCGCTTCTTCGCTGGTTGTTACTAGATCTACTTTCTCCCTGCTCCAAGACCCTTGTCGTACCTCTACTTAAAGCTACATATAGATCCTGCCTCCACCTCTTCAGTGTGTGTGTGTGTACTCATCTATATGGTTGCAGGGGTCAAGTCACAGCTCCAGGTCCTGTATGTGGAGTGAGTTCACACACACACACACACACCACACACAAAAAAAAACATAACACTCAACACATCACACACACATATATATATATATATATATATATATATATATATATATATATATATATATATATATATATATATATATATGTCGTGCCGATTAGGTAAAACTTGCGATTTTGGCTTAAATAGCAACGCTCACCTTGCCATATAAGACAAGTGAAAATTTGTGTATGCAATAATTTCGCCAAAATCATTCTGAACATAACGAAAAAATATATTTCATTGTGTTTGTTTATTATTAAATTAATGTTAACGTATCTAAAATATATTTAGTTGGGTAAGGCTAAATTAAATTGCGCTTGTTGTAATAAGGTTAGGTAGGTTTTCAAAGTTTCTCTTGGTACAAATTATAAATTCTTACATTAACATAAATGAAAAAAATATATCTTTAAACGTATAAGAAAATTTTAGAAAGAACTTAATTTTAGATGAGTTCTTGCTAATTGACCAGTTTTACCTAATCGGCACGACATATATATATATATATATATATATATATATATATATATATATATATATATATATATATATATATATATATATATATATATATATATATTATGTGCCGATTAGTAAAACTTGCGATTTGGCTTAAATAACAACGCTCACCTTGCCATATAAGACAAGTGAAAATTTGTGTATGCAATAATTTCATAAAATCATTCTGAACATAACGAAAAAATATATTTCATTGTGTTTGTTTATTATTAAATTAATGTTAACGTATCTAAAATATATTTAGTTGGGTTAGGCTAAATTAAATTGCGCTTGTTGTAATAAGGTTAGGTAGGTTTTCAAAGTTTCTCTTGGTACAAAATTATAAATTTTTACATTAACATAAATGAAAAAATATATCTTTAAACGTATAAAATTTTTTTAGAAAGGACTTAATTTTAGACGAGTTCTTGCTAATTGACCAGTTTACCTAATCGGCACGACATATATATATATATATATATATATATATATATTGTCGTGCCGATTAATAAAACTTCGATTTGGCTTAAATAGCAACGCTCACCTTGCCATATAAGACAAGCGAAATTTTGTGTATGCAATAATTTCGCCAAAATCATTCTGAACCTAACGAAAAAATATATTTCATTGTATTTGTTTATTATTAAATTAATGTTAACGTATCTAAAATATATTTAGTTGGGCTAGGCTAAATTAAATTGCGCTTGTTGTAATAAGGTTAGGTAGGTTTTCAAAGTTTCTCTTGGTACAAAATTATAAATTTTTACATTAACATAAATGAAAATAATATATCTTTAAACGTATAAGAAAATTTTAGAAAGGACTTAATTTTAAATGAGTTCTTGCTAATTGACCAGTTTTACCTAATCGGCAGACATATATATATATATATATATATATATATATATATATATATATATATATATATATATATATATATATATATATATATATATATATTTATATATATATATATATATATATATATTACATAGTGGTAAATAAAGTTTATTGAGCATGTGTCTGGCATAAGGTATTTACAATATTATTGCTTTACTGCAATTCCTATTTTTCTTTACTGTTTCTTTTACCTATTCTCAATAACTTGCCCTTTAAAACATCCCTCCTGGCCTTTTAACAAGCGGGACTATTGTTGCTTCCACAGCTGATGTTCACAACACCCATACAACTCAGTCACTGACCTTTTTGGGTTATCCAGGTGGGCAATTTACACTATGTATGATAAGTGTACTTATGTCTACCTGTGCCTAAATAAACTTACTAAAGTCACTTTACACTTTCCATTAAGTTTATTTCACTTATATTGAAGCCTTTTTTACCACTACGGGAATTTATGTATATAACAGAGGCTTTTTTTTAATTATCCATATTTTGACCCACACTGAAGGGGCGAAAAAAAACTATAGATTTGCAATATAAACCTAAGTTTTATTTGATTTTTCAACGTTTCACACCAATTCGAGATGTTTTTGAACACATTTTGCCTATGGACTGAAGAAGCCTGTCGTGTAGGCGAAACGTTTCATCAATAGAAGGATCCAGGGAAAAAGTCACAGGAAAAAAGGTCACGGAAAAAATGTTACAGAAAAAAGGTCACTGGAAAATAAGTCACGGAAAAAAGGTCACAGGAAAAAAGGTCACATGAAAAAAAGTCACAGGAAAAAGGTCACAACCTAACCTAATGTGACTTATCCAGTGACTTCCTAGCTTATTTCGGTTCCTGGATAACGCCTATCCCAGCTGCTGGGTAATGCCTATCCCAGCTGCTGGGTAATGCCCATCCCAGCTGCTGGGTAATGCCTATCCCAGCTGCTGGGTAACGCCTATCCCAGCTGCTGGGTAATCCTATCCCAGCTGCTGGGTAATGCCTATCCCAGCTGCTGGGTAATGCCTATCCCAGCTGCTGGGTAATGCCTATCCCAGCTGCTGGGTAATGCCTATCCCAGCTGCTGGGTAATCCTATCCCAGCTGCTGGGTAACGCCTATCCCAGCTGCTGGGTAATCCTATCCCAGCTGCTGGGTAATGCCTATCCCAGCTGCTGGGTAATGCCTATCCCAGCTGCTGGGTAACGCCTATCCCAGCTGCTGGGTAACGCCTATCCCAGCTCCTTTACATCTATCCCGCCTCCGATACGCTTGTTACCCACAGTGGGTATTTCCCTGTGCGTTGCTACCCAGGGCACCATGATGCCCCTACAGCGAAGTACCCATGAAATTCCTCCGTATTTTGAGGGGTGATATACGCAACGAGTCCTGACATGTTGGGCTCGTGTTGCTGCGTGTCTCCTAGGCCTAGCAAGGGTTATAGGCCTGGTCACATGTCTCATGCAGCAGAAGAACAAAGGAACATAACAGTAGGCCTACTTGGCCCATCATAGGCAGGTTCAACTCTAATGGTATTCATAATTTTGGAACCTTACACCCAGAGCTTAGTAAATAATAATAAAAATAATTATAAATAATAATAATAATAATAATAATAATAATAATAATAATAATAATAATAATAATAATAATAATAATAATAACACGCTCTGTAAGATTGAAAGTCACCTTCTTTAGGCCCTCTTGATTTTTCACGCCCCACTTGGGACTTGACAATTATTCTGGACTGGTCGAAACGTCGCCATAATATTTCCCTTCTAAGCTGTTACTTTCAGTGAACACCGTCACTTTCACACATGTTTTCAAGTTACAGCAAAAAACACATTGCCAGAGGACGTTTATTGAACCCAGATTAAGTAACGTAAGTAACGTACGTAATGTACTTAGGTAACGTACGTAAATAACGTAATTAAGTAACGTAACTAACGTACGTAAGTAACGTATGTAAGTAACGTACATATGTACGTTACTTAAGTAACGTACGTAAGTAACTTATGTAACGTACGTAAGTTTATTTAGGTACAGGTACACATAAATACAATTATCATACATAATAACATATACAAAACAAGAGGGAAGTTGATGATAGCTCTAGGCCTTTCGTGTTGCAATCAACACATCGTCAGGAGCTTGCAGTGTTGCAGAAATGAGTAGGGCGTCCAGGTAGACGTGTTCAAGGGAACGACTCCAGCTAGAATGAACACATCTACCTGCACCTCATACTCATTTCTGCAACGTTGCAAGCTCCTGATGCGTTGATTGCAACCCGAAAGGCCTAGAGCTATCGTTCAACCTCGTAAGGTAAGATAGGTGTATATAACCCAACAGTATAAGCCAAAAGGGTCAAAGTGATTTATTTGCACTGAGGTCCTTGTAATATCTTATTATTTAAAGTCTAGCTGTAAGTTACAGTAGGTACCAGTCACGACTGTAACTTAAAAGATGAAGCTAAGTAACTGAACTGGGTGGAAATTAGTTACAGTAAAAAGGGGATACAATAGAAATACAGTGAACTGAGATATTTATACTGACATTAAAGAGACGATCAGCTATGATAATAGGTACACCAATGTTAATTAACTGTACAAGTCTCTCTCTCTCTCTCTCTCTCTGTCTGCCTCTCTCTGTCTGCCTCTCTCTGTCTGCCTCTCTCTGTCTGCCTCTCTCTGTCTGCCTCTCTCTGTCTGCCTCTCTCTCCCTCCCTCTGCAGGTGTAATCCACCTCACCCACGCCCTCACAACTCAACATTAAGGTGTACACAGCAACACGCGCACCACGACCTAACCCAGGACAACCACAGGGCGGGCCACACAATGCCTCACCATCACCAAAAATCTGACCCAAAAAAAAAAATGTATGGCTCCACCATATGGTGTAAACCTCTTCAATGGATTCCGACAAGTGGTCAAATCATTTAAAAATATCCCATCCACTTTCACTGTCTCAGCCTTGTGTCCACTTTCTTGAGTGTGTTATATATATATATATATATATATATATATATATATATATATATATATATATATATATATATATATAGGATGGGGTCCACCTCTGGTGTAAATTGTGGGACCCATAGCCTCGGAGAAGTGGATAAAAGGCTTCAAGGAAGAATATTTGGATTTCTTCCTGATGCCATTTGAATATTCCACTTCTCCTACCACCCCATCTTTTAATTTTTTTTTTACCAATAAGTATATTTTATTACATAATATGGTACAAAAGATTTGAGAGATACATTGTTGATATAAAGATGGCATATACAGTACACGAGGTATATATATAATATATATATATATGCACTCATTGGCGACTTTATTAGATACACCCTTCTAGTATTGGGTAGGCCTATCTTTGCCCCAGAACAGCCTAAATTCTTAGTGGCATGGATTCAACACAGTGCTGGTAACAGTCCTTAGAGATGCTGGTCCATGTTGACATGACAGCGTCAGACAGTTGCTGCAGATCTGTTGACTGCACATCATGCTGCCAGTCTCCTGTTACTACTATTACTACTAATACTACTACCACTACTACCACCATTACTACTACTACTACTACTACCACCACCACTACTACCACCACTACTACTACCACTACTACTTCGCTTGGTTGTTGGTCGTGGCCTGTACCTGTTGTGTCGGATACTGACTCTGCTGCTGGTGTCAGGTGTTGGCACTGCTGCTGGTGTCAGGTGTTGGCACTGCTGCTGGTGTCAGGTGTTGGCACTGCTGCTGGTGTCAGGTACTGGCACTGCTGCTGGTGTCAGGTATTGGCACTGCTGCTGGTGTCAGGTGTTGGCACTGCTGCTGGTGTCAGGTGTTGGCACTGCTGCTGGTGTCAGGTGTTGGCACTGCAGCTGGTGTCAGGTGTTGACACTGCTGCTGGTGTCAGGTGTTGGCACTGCTGTTGGTGTCCGGTACTGGCACTGCTGCTGGTGTCCGGTACTGGCACTGCTGCTGGTGTCCGGTACTGGCACTGCTGCTGGTGTCCGGTACTGGCACTGCTGTTGGTGTCCGGTACTGGCACTGCTGCTGGTGTCCGGTACTGGCACTGCTGCTGGTGTCCGGTACTGGCACTGCTGCTGGTGTCCGGTACTGGCACTGCTGCTGGTGTCCGGTACTGGCACTGCTGCTGGTGTCAGGTATTGGCACTGCTGCTGGTGTCAGGTGTTGGCACTGCTGCTGGTGACCGGTACTGGCACTGCTGTTGGTGTCCGGTACTGGCACTGCTGCTGGTGTCGGTACTGGCACTGCTGCTGGTGTCCGGTACTGACACTGCTGCTGGTGTCCGGTACTGGCACTGCTGTTGGTGTCCGGTACTGGCACTGCTGCTGGTGTCCGGTACTCGCACTGCTGCTGGTGTCCGGTACTGGCACTGCTGCTGGTGTCCGGTACTGGCACTGCTGCTGGTGTCCGGTACTGGCACTGCTGCTGGTGTCCGGTACTGGCACTGCTGCTGGTGTCCGGTACTGGCACTGCTGCTGGTGTCAGGTATTGGCACTGCTGCTGGTGTCAGGTGTTGGCACTGCTGCTGGTGTCCGGTACTGGCACTGCTGTTGGTGTCCGGTACTGGCACTGCTGCTGGTGTCCAGTACTGGCACTGCTGCTGGTGTCAGGTACTGGCATTACTGCCGGCGTCAATTTCAAACTGCCTTGTTAAAGTGTCAACACACCGCCTGTGTTGTGGTGGGTGAGGGCCAGCAGTGCCACCCCCTGCTGGCACTGTGGTCTAGACTCTCCACCTGCTGGTAGAATTGTGGTTACAACCAGCACAACCACTACTACCCTCCAGGGGAGGGTCTCCACCCCTTCTGGTGAAGATTAGGTAGGTGGTAGGGGGAGTAAGTTAAACACCCCTTACATGGAGGGGGAGTTCCGGGGGTCAACGCCCCCTAGGTCGGTCATAGACCAGACCTCCTGGTTGCTGGCCTGATCAATGAGGCTGTTAGTACCCACAGTCTAAAGTGTGCACTACATCCCGGCTGATCAGGGGCTGGTTTGGAGATATTTGTGACTAATTCCGGATTATAAATTGTTCCAGCAACGATATTGTGAATTGTTCCAGCCATGATATTGCGACTTTCATTGTTCACGAATTTATTTCCATCACTCTTCCCTCCATCCATCCTGACCCTTCCCTCCCTCTCTCCCTAAACTCCCTCCATCCCTCCCTCCTCCCTCTCTCCCCAGCATTCCCCAAAGAAACTTAATCCCCCACATGTGCTGGGTGACGAAAGATGAACTCTCTCTCTCTCTCTCTCTCTCTCTCTCTCTCTCTCTCTCTAAATTATAAAATGTTGAAATATTTCCTGAAATATTTTTTCATATATTTATATACAATGAGAAGGTTTGATCCTAAGAGAGGGATATGGGCTTCACTTCCTCGGATCAAGAGACTAGCCTAAAGGTAACCCATTGGTAACACCACAATACCACTAGTATTAACAACAGTGGTGGTAATACTAGTGGTATTATCACCAGTGGTATTAACACCAGTGGTATTAACACCAGTTGTATTAACACCAGTAGTATTAATACTAGTGGTATTAACACCAGTTGTATTAACACAAGTTGTATTAACACCAGTTGTATTAACACAAGTTGTATTAACACCAGTGGTATTAATACTAGTGGTATTAACACCAGTTGTATTAACACCAGTGGTAATAACACCAGTGGTATTAATACTAGTGGTATTAACACCAGTGGTATTAACACCAGTGGTATTAACACCAGTTGTATAATACTAGTATTAACACCAGTGGTGCTAACACCAGTGGCGCTAACACCAGTGGTGCTAACACCAGTGGTGCTAACACAAGTGGTATTAACACCAGTGGTATTAACACCAGTGGTATTAACACCAGTAGTGCTAACACTAGTGGTACTATCACTAGTGGTGTTAGAGCTAACACACTCCCCTGGGAAAATCCACAGTGTTCACTCCAGTGAACTAGACGTTAAGGAAGGGTTCAAGCTGCCTGTGTTTATCACAGTGGAACCTGACACCCACTACCACCCACTGCTTTATATGTGGTGGGAGAGGGAAAGGAGAGAGAGAGAGAGAGAGAGAGAGAGAGAGAGAGAGAGAGAGAGAGAGAGAGAGAGAGAGAGAGAAGAGACAGACAGACACAGACAGACAGACAGACAGACAGACAGACAGAAGAGTAATGATAATAATAATAATAATATTATTATTATTATTATTATTATTATTATTATTCATGGAGAAGCACTAAGGCCGTAGGGGTTGTACAACGTCAGTGAAATAGAAGGTAATTAGTGGGGAAGAAAAGAGAATAAGAGAGGAAGAGGCTAGAATAAAGGAATACAAACTGAGGTAACTTAATACTAGGGGCATGTCTGCCTCCCCCTGGGGTACACCTGTCGTACACCTGTCATATACCTGTCGTACACCTGTCGTACACCTGTCATACACCTGTCATACACCTGTCGTACACCTGTCATATACCTGTCGTACACCTGTCGTACACCTGTCATACACCTGTTGTACACCTGTCATACACCTGTCGTACACCTGTCATATACCTGTCGTACACCTGTCGTATACCTGTCATATACCTGTCGTTCACCTGTCATATACCTGTCATATACCTGTCTTATACCTGTCATACACCTGTTGTACACCTGTCGTACACCTGTCATACACCTGTTGTACACCTGTCATACACCTGTCGTACACCTGTCATATACCTGTCGTACACCTGTCTATACCTGTCTCACCTGTCATACCCTGTCGTTCACCTGTCATATACCTGTCATACACCTGTCGTACACCTGTCATATACCTGTCATACACCTGTCGTACACCTGTCATATACCTGTCGTATACCTGTCGTATACCTGTCATACACCTGTTGTACACCTGTCATACACCTGTCGTACACCTGTCATATACCTGTCGTACACCTGTCGTATACCTGTCATATACCTGTCGTTCACCTGTCGTATACCTGTCGTATACCTGTCATATACCTGTCGTACACCTGTCGTACACCTGTCATACACCTGTCGTACACCTGTCATATACCTGTCATACACCTGTCGTACACCTGTCGTATACTTGTCGTATACCTGTCATATACCTGTCGTTCACCTGTCGTATACCTGTCGTACACCTGTCGTACACCTGTCATATACCTGTCATATACCTGTCGTTCACTTGTCGTATACCTGTCATATACCTGTCATATACCTGTCGTACACCTGTCATATATCTATCATATACCTGTCTTACACCTGTCATATGCTGGAGTAACACTGGGTAATTTGGAGTTTGGTTGAAAGCATTCCATAAGAAAAGAAAGGAGCACTACAGCAGGCCTACTGGCCCATGGTAGGCAGGTTCAAGTCACCTACTGGCCCATGGTAGGCAGGTTCAAGTCACCTACTGGCCCATGGTAGGCAGGTTCAAGTCACCTACTGGCCCATGGTAGGCAGGACCAGCATTTAAGCGCCAGTCTGCTTGCCTGTGCTTCAGAATCTTGACCACTACGGTGCTCTTCCCACCAGTGTCAAGGCTGGGGGATTGATTACCTCATCTTTTGTATATAGTTCTACTATTTTCCAGTTATATTCTTGAATTTGTATTGATAAAGCCACTGGAGAGCGAAACGTCTACAATAAAGATACCCAGATGTTGCACATGGGTCTAATTTTTCAATTCATGTACAGCTAGTCAGGTCCAACTCACACCCACCCACACCCACTCATGCATTTATCCAACCTATTTTTAAAACTACACAAGGTTTTAGCTTCTATGACGTACTCGGGAGTTTGTTCCACTCATCCACAACTCTATTACCAAACCAGTGCTTTCCTATATCCTTCCTGAATCTGAATTTTTCCAACGCCATGGCTGCGAGTCCTGTCTTGGCTGGATACTTTCGACTGCACGAAGGTAATTAAGAGGCTAATTTGGAGAGAGAGAGAGAGAGAGAGAGAGAGAGAGAGAGAGAGAGAGAGATCAGGAGAAACCATTTTTTGCGGTTTTCGAAGCTCTGGGCCCTTGTGGTCTGGTCCCAGACCAGGTCTATTAATGGCCTGATTGATCAAGCTGTTAGTGACCCAAGCTCGCAGTTCAACGTGTGCACCACTACCCGGCTGATCAGGAACTGTTTTTGAGGAATCTGTCGAATTGGCTCTTGAAGGCAGCTAAGGGTTTGTTGGTAATCCTCCTTATGCATGAAGTGAGGCTGTTGAAGAGTCGTGGTCCCCTAACACTTATTGAGTTCCCTCTCAGTGTACTATATAAGAACGTTAGAAAGAAGGAGCACTGCAGAAGGCTTATTGGCCCATGCTAAGCAGGTTCATATATATATATATATATATATATATATATATATATATATATATATATATATATATATATATATATATATTATATATTATATATATATATATATATATATATATATATATATATATATATATATATATATATATATATATATATATATATATATATATATATATATATATATATATATATATACACACACACACAAGAAGAATAAGAGGAGGAAGAAAAGGCTAACATGGTTGCCAACTCCCTGCCACTACAAACAGGGAGTATAAACATGATCCCTGTGATCCCTGGCGTCTGGCAGGGGAGAGGCAGACCCTCTCAGTTTCCCTGGGACAAAGCTAATTTGCACCACCACCCATTTTTTGACCCCTGGGATACGTAACCCACCCACATCCTCCCATACCCATGCCACCCACGGCCCATCCTCCCTTACCATCACTACCCACATCCCTGCAGCAGGCCTACTGGCCTGCTGAACCTCGAAGGCTTAGCAATACAGGATAACCCAAGAAAGCCAATACTGTGTGGGTTATATCCGACTTGATCTCCTGGATGCAACCCACAATAAGCGACTAACACCCTGGTACCTATTTACCACTACGTAAACAAGGACCCTGGTACCCATTTACCACTAGGTAAACAAGGACCCTAGTACCTATTTACTACTAGGTAAATAGGTACCATTCTAGGTAGTACGCGAACCTTCAGAAGCCTACACAATTCAAAGAAAATTCATTTATAAGAACAGAGGAGACTGGCGGTAGGCCTACAGGCCTACTCTCAACAGGCTTTGTATAGGAAATTTGAAGCTCAAATCAATTTCTGAAAACACGGAATGTGGGACCTATTTTGGAATAAGTACCGCTGGCACCAACAACCTAACTGGTCAGCTCATTAACCACAGCACCTAAGGACACTACCCACAGCACCTAAGGATATTACCCACAGCACCTAAGGACACTACCCACAGCACCTAAGAACACTACCCACAGCACCTTAGGACACTACCCATAGCACCTAAGGACACTACTCACAGCACCTAAGGACATTACCCACAGCACCTAAGGACACTACCCACATCACCTAAGGACACTACCCATAGCACTTAAGGACACTAGCCACAGCTCCTAAAACACTACCCATAGCACCTAAGGACACTACCCATAGCATCTAAGGACACTACCCACAGCACCTAAGGACACTACCCACAGCACCTAAGGACACTACCCACAGCACCTAAGGACACTACCCACAGCACCTAAGGACACTACCCACAGCACCTAAGGACACTACCCACAGCACCTAAGGACACTACCCACAGCACCTAAGGACCTACCACAGCACCTGGACACTACCCACAGCACCTAAGGACACCACCACAGCACCTAAGGACACTACCACAGCACCTAAGGACGCTACCCACAGCACCTAAGGACACTACCCACAGCACCTAAGGACACTACCCACAGCACCTAAGGACACTACTCACAGCACCTAAGGACACTAGCCACAGCTCCTAAAACATTAGCCACAGCACCTAAGGACACTACCCACAGCACCTAAGGACACTACCCACAGCACCTAAGGACACTACCCACAGCATCTAAGGACACTACTCACAGCACCTAAGGACACTACTCACAGCACCTAAGGACACTACTCACAGCACCTAAGGACACTATCCACAGCACCTAAGGACACTATCCTTCCTCCAGGATAATTGCTTCTACATAAGTGATATATTATGTTAATTTATTGTCCCTAAAGGCCAGGTTATATTTCTTCGGAAAAAAACAAACAGATTTACTGCAGCCATTAACCTCTGTTACTACCCAGGGCGAAGTACTGTCCAGGGAGTGCCTGTCAGGGTACTGCCCAGGAAGTGCCTGTCAGGGTACTGCCCAGGAAGTGCCCTCATGGGAATACTGCCCTGGGAGGAAATAAGAACATAACATAAGAAAGGAGCACTGCAGCAGGCCTACTGACCCATGCGAGGCAGGTCCAAGTCTCCTACCGGCTTAAGCCAATGCCCAACCTAGTCAGGTCACATTCACTAATTCAATAATAACGATAACAATTTTATTTTTCATGATACATGTTCGTACAAGGGAGTGCAGAGCATCTCGGGTAAACTTAAGACTAACTTAAGATTAATAAGGCAATGACAGTGTTGTCATTGTACACATGGTCATTAGGTGAGTTACAATGAATTCAAGAAAATTTAATATTCTATCAGTTTAAGCTATATGTATTTAGTAAGTAAAGTAGAAGCAGAATTACAGTTTTGATATGGTTTATAAAAAGAATACAGTATTACAATTTAGCACAATTTAAAAACAATAAGTTAAAACAATTTTAATTTTGAAGTCAATAATTAAATAGTTGAGCAATCATAAATTATTTAGGAGTTTTTTTGAGTAACTGGTAAGTGTTAAGTGTCTGGTTAATTTTGGGTGATGAGGTGAATTCTAAGTAGAGCCTTAAATTGACTTGCAGCCAGAGGCCCTTTACTGTGTCCTGGCAATGAATTCCAGATCTTTGGGCCCTTTACGTGCATAGCATTTTTGGAAAGTGAGAGATGGACACGGGGAATATCGAAGAGTGATCTGTGTCTTGTGTTGTGGTTGTGTCTCCAGTTGTAGTTATCAAGGAGGTTTAAGAGTGGGGTTTTATTTGAGATTAATGGTGTGTGTGTGTGTGTAGTAGGCACAATAATAAATGTGGATTTTTGTATATTAAGCAAGCTAATGCTATCTTTATCTATTTAAATACATGATGCAACTTATACAGACCATAGCTAACACCAATGACATAGTACATAGAAAGTCTCTGGTTATGCAGAGCATTTCCCGCAACTTAGGTTTTGTCCTCAGGATGCGTCCCACACCAGTCGGCTAACACCCAGATACCTACTTACTGCTAGGTGAACATGGACAGCAGGTGTCCTAAGGAAACACGTCCTAAGGTTTCCATCCGTACCGGGGATCGAACCACGGACCTCAGTGTGTGAGCTGCACTGATTCCTGGATGAACCCGTGATCAGTTTCGGAGGTTCTAATATCAATATCCAGCATGAGTTAAATTAGGCTCGTTGAGTGCGTGATCAACCAGGCAGTTGCTACCTCAAGTTTGCATGATCTGGCATTTACATAAGAAAGAAGGAACACTGCAGCAGGCCTACTGGCCCATGCGAGGCAGTCCAAGTCTCCCACCGGCTTAAGCCAATGCCCCGACCCAGCCAGGTCAGGTTACATTCACTTAAGGAAGGAGCACGGCATCTGACCTAGTAGCACAAACTAGTCAGGTCTAACTCACACCCACCCGCACCCACTCATATATTTATCTAGCCTATTTTTAAAACTACACAACGTTTTAGCCTCTATAACTGTACTCGGGAGTTTGTTCCACTCATCGACAACTCTATTACCAAACCAATGCTTTCCTATATCCTTCCTGAATCTGAATTTATCCAACTTAAAGCCATTGCTGCGTGTCCTGTCAATACTAGATATTTTTAGCACGCTATTTACATCCCCTTTATTTATTCCTGTTTTCCATTTATACACCTCAATCATATCCCCCTAATTCTACGCCTTTCTAGAGAGTGCAGATTCAGGGCCTCAGTCTATCCTCATAGGGAAGATTTCTGATACATGGAATCAACTTAGTCATCCTCCCTTGTACGTTTTCCATTTGGGGAAGTTAACGTTCTAGTTACTTATTGATAATATATTGTGTTGTTAATTAAGTTAAATAATCAATGTTAAGTTTGATACCATCACTACCATTGCTACCACCACCACCACTACCATTGTTAATACCACCATACTACTGCTACTACTACCACTACCATTGCTACCACCACCATACAACTACCACCACCACTACCACCACCACAACTACTACTACTACTACCACTACCACCACCACCACCACTACTACTACTACTACCACTACCACCACCACCACCACCACCACTACTACTACCACTACCACCACCACCACCAGCTGGAGTCGTTACCCAGTGGTTACCCCCTGGGGAGTAGTAACTTGATCTAAGAGGCAATAAACAGGAGTAGCCCAGCACCCCCACATAACCCAACCCCCCAGGTCACGGGACGGGATCCACTAGTGGAAGCAAGAAGGCAGCTCCACCTGGAAGACGTTGTAGGGGACGGGATCCACTAGTGGAAGCAAGAAGGCAGCTCCACCTGGAAGACGTTGTAGGGGACGGGATCCACTAGTGGAAGCAAGAAGGCAGCTCCACCTGGAAACGTTGTAGGGAGGGATCCACTAGTGAAGCAAGAAGCAGCTCCACCTGGAAGACGTTGTAGGACGGATCCACTAGTGGAAGCAAGAAGCAGCTCCACCTGGAAGACGTTGTAGGGAGGGATCCACTAGTGGAAGCAGAAGGCAGCTCCACCTGGAAAACGTTGTGGGGAGGATCCACTAGTGAAGCAAGAAGGCAGCTCCACCTGGAAGACGTTGTAGGGGACGGGATCCACTAGTGGCGAAGCAGCCTCCACCTGGAAGACGTTGTAGGGGACGGGATCCACTAGTGGAAGCAAGAAGGCAGCTCCACCTGGAAACGTTGTAGGATGGGATCCACTAGTGGAAGCAGAAGGCAGCTCCACCTGGAAGACGTTGTAGGGACGGGATCCACTAGTGGAAGCAAGAAGGCAGCTCCACCTGGAAGACGTTGTAGGGGATGGGATCCACTAGTGGAAGCAAGAAGGCAGCTCCACCTGGAAGACGTTGTAGGGGACGGGATCCACTAGTGGAAGCAAGAAGGCAGCTCCACCTGGAAGACGTTGTAGGGGATGGGATCCACTAGTGGAAGCAAGAAGGCAGCTCCACCTGGAAGACGTTGTAGGGGATGGGATCCACTAGTGGAAGCAAGAAGGCAGCTCCACCTGGAAGACGTTGTAGGGGACGGGATCCACTAGTGGAAGCAAGAAGGCAGCTCCACCTGGAAGACGTTGTAGGGGATGGGATCCACTAGTGGAAGCAAGAAGGCAGCTCCACCTGGAAGACGTTGTAGGGGACGGATCCACTAGTGGAAGCAAGAAGGCAGCTCCACCTGGAAGACGTTGTAGGGATGGGATCCACTAGTGGAAGCAAGAAGGCAGCTCCACCTGGAAGACGTTGTAGGGGACGGGATCCACTAGTGGAAGCAAGAAGGCAGCTCCACCTGGAAGACGTTGTAGGGGACGGGATCCACTAGTGGAAGCAAGAAGGCAGCTCCACCTGGAAAACGTTGTAGGGAGGGATCCACTAGTGGAAGCAAGAAGGCAGCTCCACCTGGAAGACGTTGTAGGGGACGGGATCCACTAGTGGAAGCAAGAAGGCAGCTCCACCTGGAAGACGTTGTAGGGGACGGGATCCACTAGTGGAAGCAAGAAGGCAGCTCCACCTGGAAGACGTTGTAGGGGACGGGATCCACTAGTGGAAGCAAGAAGGCAGCTCCACCTGGAAGACGTTGTAGGGGATGGATCCACTAGTGGAAGCAAGAAGGCAGCTCCACCTGGAAGACGTTGTAGGGACGGGATCCACTAGTGGAAGCAAGAAGGCAGCTCCACCTGGAAAGACGTTGTAGGGGACGGATCCACTAGTGGAAGCAAGAAGGCAGCTCCACCTGGAAGACGTTGAGGACGGATCCTGTGGAAGCAAGAAGGCAGCTCCACCTGAAGACGTTGTAGGATGGGATCCACTAGTGGAAGCAAGAAGAGCTCCACCTGGAAGACGTTGTAGCAGGACGGGATCACTAGTGGACAGAAGCAGCTCCACCTGGAAGACGTTGTAGGGACGGATCCACTAGTGGAAGCAAGAAGGCAGCTCCACCTGGAAAACGTTGTAGGGATGGGATCCACTAGTGGAAGCAAGAAGCAGCTCCACCTGGAAGACGTTGTAGGGACGGGATCCACTAGTGGAAGCAAGAAGGCAGCTCCACCTGGAAGACGTTGTAGGGGACGGGATCCACTAGTGGAAGCAAGAAGGCAGCTCCACCTGGAAGACGTTGTAGGGGACGGGATCCACTAGTGGAAGCAAGAAGGCAGCTCCACCTGGAAAACGTTGTAGGGGATGGGATCCACTAGTGGAAGCAAGAAGGCAGCTCCACCTGAAATCCAACCCTTCTCACTCATGGCTAGTAGATACGAAATGAAGAATGGAAGATGTCCTGTGTACCAAGATACCGTTGTACCTGCAGTGTCTGGCTGTCAGACGGTACAATGCAGCGGTATCTCGGTATATAGGACATCTTCCATTTTTCATGGCTAATGTATTACTTATCAGTGAGAAGATGACTTGGACCTGCCTA
Source organism: Cherax destructor (assembly GCA_009830355.1). Lineage (NCBI taxonomy): Eukaryota > Metazoa > Arthropoda > Malacostraca > Decapoda > Parastacidae > Cherax > Cherax destructor. Next base: position 77,142 of record WNWK01003816.1, read on the forward strand.
GCATGAGCCAGTAGGAGCCTTAGACCTGCCTACCATGGGTCAGTAGAAGACTTGGACCTGCTTAACATGGGCCAGTAGGTGACTTGGACTTGCCTAGCAAGGGCCAGTAGGTAACTTGGACTTGCCTAGCAAGGGCCAGTAGGTAACTTGGACTTGCCTAGCAAGGGCCAGTAGGTAACTTGGACTTCCTACCAAGGGCCAGTAGGTGACTTGGACCTGCCTAGCATGGGCTAGTAGGTGACTTGGACCTGCATAGCATGAGGCAGAAGGTGACTTGGACCTGCCTAGCATGGGCCAGTAGGTGACTTGGATATTACCCAGTCTGTGAGAAGGATATTACCCAGTCTGTGAGTAGGATATTACCCAGTCGGTGAGAAGGATATTACCCAGTCTGTGAGAAGGATATTACCCAGTCTGTGAGGAGGATATTACCCAGTCTGTGAGGATATTACCCAGTCTGTGAGGTGGTTATTTCCCAGTCTGTGAGGTGGATATTACACAGTCTGTGAGGTGGATATTACCCAGTCTGTGAGGTGGTTATTACCCAGTCTGTGAGGAGGATATTACCCAGTCTGTGAGGAGGATATTACCCAGTCTGTGAGGAGGATATTACCCAGTCTGTGAGGAGGATATTACCCAGTCTGTGAGGAGGATATTACCCAGTCTGTGAGAAGGATATTACCCAGTCTGTGAGGAGGATATTACCCAGTCTGTGAGGAGGATATTACCCAGTCTGTGAGGAGGATATTACCCAGTCTGTGAGGAGGATATTACCCAGTCTGTGAGGAGGTTATTACCCAGTCTGTGAGGTGGATATTATCTAGTCTGTGAGGAGGATATTACCCAGTCTGTAAGGAAGATATTACCCAGTCTGTGAGGAGGATATTACCCAGTCTGTGAGGAGGATATTACCCAGTCTGTGAGAGGATATTACACAGTCTATGAGGATATTACCAGTCTGTATGAGGATATTACCAGTCTGTGAGGAGGATATTACCCAGTCTGTGAGGAGGATATTACCCAGTCTGTGAGGAGGATATTACCCAGTCTGTGAGGAGGATATTACCCAGTCTGTGAGGAGGATATTACTCAGTCTGTGAGGAGGATATTACTCAGTCTGTGAGGAGGATATTACTCAGTCTGTGAGGAGGATATTACCCAGTCTGTGAGGAGGATATTACTCAGTCTGTGAGGAGGATATTACTCAGTCTGTGAGGAGAATATTACTCAGTCTGTGAGGAGGATATTACTCAGTCTGTGATGTGGTTATTAATCCTAGTAAGGTGTATTCACGAGTGTGGATAGTATAGCATTGTGGATGATGTAGCAGTGTGGATGGTGTAGCAGTGTGGATGGTGTAGCAGTGTGGATGGTGTAGCAGTGTGGATGATGAGCATGTGGATGATGTAGCATGTGATGATGTAGCGTGTGGATGATGATAGCAGTGTGATGGTGTAGCAGTGTGGATGATGAGCAGTGTGGGGTGTAGCAGTGGATGATAGCGGTGGATGATGTAGCAGTGTTTTGATGTAGCAGTGTGGATGATGCTAGCAGTGTGGATGATGTAGCAGTGTGGATGATGTAGCAGTGTTTATGATGAGCAGTGTGGATGATGAGCAGTGTGAGATGATGTAGCAGTGTGGATGATGTAGCAGTGTGGATGGTGTAGCAGTGTGGATGATGTAGCAGTGTGGATGATGTAGCAGTGTGGATGATGTAGCAGTGTGGATGATGTAGCAGTGTGGATGATGTAGCAGTGTGAATGATGTAGCAGTGTGGATGATGTAGCAGTGTGGATGATGTAGCAGTGTGGATGATGTAGCAGTGTGATGATGTAGCAGTGTGATGATGTAGCAGTGTGGATGATGTAGAGTGTGGATGATGTAGCAGTGTGGATGATGTAGCAGTGTGGATGATGTAGCAGTGGATGATGTACAGTGTGGATGATGAGCAGTGTGGATGATGGCAAGTAAGGATGATGTAGCAGTTGGATGATGTAGCAGTATGATGATGTAGCAGTGTTGATGATGCAGTGTGGGGATGTAGCAGTGTAGATGATAGCATGTGGATGATGTAGCATGTGAATAGATGATAGCAGTGTGGATGATTAGCAGTGTGGATGAGTGCAGTTGGATGATGTAGCGAGTGTGATGATGTAGCAGTGTGGATGATGTAGTGTATGATGTAGCAGTGTGAGATGATGTAGCAGTGTGGAATGATTAGCAGTGTGGATGATTAGCAGTGTGATGGTAGCAGTGTGGATGATGTAGCAGTTGTGGATGGTGTAGCAGTGTGGATGATGGCAGTGTGGATTATGTAGCAGTGTGAGATGAGTGTAGCAGTGTGGATGATGTAGCAGTGTGGATGATGTAGCAATGTGGATGATGTAGCAGTGTGGATGATGTAGCAGTGTGGATGGTGTAGCAGTGTGGATGGTGTAGCAGTGTGGATGATGTAGCAGTGTGGATGATGTAGCAGTGTTTATGATGTAGCAGTGTGGATGATGTAGCAGTGTGGATGGTGTAGCAGTGTGGATGATGTAGCAGTGTGGATGGTGTAGCAGTGTGGATGATGTAGCAGTGTGGATGATGTAGCAGTGTGGATGGTGTAGCAGTGTGGATGATGTAGCAGTGTGCATGGTGTAGCAGTGTGGATGGTGTAGCAGTGTGGATGGTGTAGCAGTGTGGATGATGTGCAGTGTGGATGATGTAGCAGTTGGATGATGTAGCAGTGTGGATGATGTAGCAGTAGTGGATGATGTAGCAGTGTGGATAGGTAGCAGTGTGGATGATGTACAGTATGAGATGATAGCAGTGTAGGATGATGTAGCAGTGTGGATGATGTAGCAGTGTGGATGATGAGCAGTGTGGATGATGTAGCAGTGTGGATGATGTAGCAGTGTGGAGATGTAGCAGTGTGATGATGCTAGTGTGGATGATGTAGCAGTGTGGATGAATGGCAGTGTGGATGATGTAGCAGTGTGGATGATGTAGCAGTGTGGTTGGTGAAGTGTAATGATGTAGCAGTGTGGATGATGTAGCAGTGTGGATGATGTAGCAGTGTGGATGGTGTAGCAGTGTGGATGTAGCAGTGTGGATGGTGTAGCAGTGTGGATGTAGCAGTGTGGATGGTGTAGCAGTGTGGATGGTGTAGCAGTGTGGATGGTGTAGCAGTGTGGATGATGTAGCAATGTGGATGGTGTAGCAGTGTGGATGATGTAGCAGTGTGGATGATGTAGCAGTGTGGATGATGTAGCAGTGTGGATGATGTAGCAGTGTGGATAGTGTAGCAGTGTGGATGATGTAGCAGTGTGGATGATGTAGCAGTGTGGATGATGTAGCAGTGTGGATGATGTAGCAGTGTGGATGATGTAGCAGTGTGGATGATGTAGCAGTGTGGATGATGTAGCAGTGTGGATGATGTAGCAGTGTGGATGATGTAGCAGTGTGGATGATGTAGCAGTGTGGATGATGTAGCAGTGTGGATGATGTAGCAGTGTGGATGATGTAGCAGTGTGGATGATGTAGCAGTGTGGATGGTGGCAGTGTGGATGTGCAGTGTGGATGGTTAGCAGTGTGGAGTGTAGCAGTGTGGATGTGTGCTTAGTGTGGATGGTATGTAGTTGGATGATGTAGCAATGTGGATGGTGTGCAGTGTGGATGATGTAGCAGTGTGGATGATGTAGCAGTGAGATAGTGGCAGTGTGAATAATGTAGCAGTGTGGATGATGTGGCAGTGTGGATGGTGTAGCAGTGTGGATGATGTAGCAGTGTGGATGATGTAGCAGTGTGGATGATGTAGCAGTGTGGATAGTGTAGCAGTGTGAATAGTGTAGCAGTGTGGATGATGTAGCAGTGTGGATGATGTTGCAGTGTGGTTGGGTAGCAGTGTGGATGATGTAGCAGTGTGGATGATGTAGCAGTGTTGATGATGTAGCAGTGTGGATAGTGTAGCAGTGTGGATGATGTAGCAGTGTGGATGGTGTAGCAGTGTGGATGATGTAGCAGTGTGGATGGTGTAGCAGTGTGGATGATGTAGCAGTGTGGATGGTGCAGTGTGATGATGTAGCATGGATGGTGTAGAGATGATGTAGCAGTGTGGATGATGTAGCAGTGTGGATGATGTACAGTGTGGATGATGTAGCAGTGTGGATGATGAGCAGTGTGGATGATGTGCAGTGTGGATGATGTAGCAGTTGGATAGTGTAGCAATGTGGATGGTAATAATATTGGTAGAATTACCGACAATATGTTAAGTAAGGACACAATTGCAACTAATGACATTTTATGTGGCAACGTTTCGCTCTCCAGGAGCTTTCTCAAGCGTTACAAGCGATAAATGGACATAGATGGTGAAGCTGCCTTTGTTTTGTTTAATTGTGTTAGAAACAGAGATAAGTGCTGATTCAAGGCATTTTCGACTACGGAAATTAGTTTCTTTGATTACTAGTCGGGCGTCTTTGAATTTCATGAGATGATTGTTGGAATTTCGGTGTTGTACGCAGGCGTTGTTCAGGTTATCGTTTCTGCATGCATTCATGTGTTCATTGATGCGTGTCTCGAGGTTTCTTGCTGTTTCTCCTACATAAATTCTGTCGCAGCCTCCACAGGGTATAGTGTAGACCCCTGCGTTGACTGGTTCATGGTGCTTGGATCTAGTCTTGGTTAGATCCTTAATAGAAGTACTGGAAGCGATGGCGACTCTAGTGTTAGCTTGTGCAAATACTTTAGAAATGTTGGATGCAACCTGGCTGTTGGGAAGAATTATAACTTTGTTTGGAGTGGAATTGACGCGTGGAGAATTAATGATCTGAAGAGCTCTTTTCTTGCAATCTTTGATGAAAAAGGAAGGAAAATGTAAATCAGTGAAGGTTTGGTGAATGTATGTAATTCCTCGTCAAGAAACTCAGGACTACAAATTCGGTAAGCTCTTAGGAAGAATCCGATGATGATACCTCTTTTGGTCTTAGTATCTTGACTGGAATAGAAATGTGTGAGGTCATTTTTATTTGTAGGTTTCGGTAAACTTGAAATCTTAGGTTGTTATCTACTTTGTGGATGAGGACGTCTAGAAAGGGTATCTTGTTATTGGACTCTTCTTCAGTGTAAACTGGATCGCCGGTTTCAACTGCGTTGAGCCTTGCCTGAAGATTCCGTACATCAAAACGTTTGGGAGTTATTACGAGGACGTCGTCTACGTAACGTAACCAGTGACGCTTGAGGGGACGATGTTGGCGAAGTGTTCAGCCTCTAGGTGTTCCATGTATAAGTTAGCTAAGACGGCACTGATGGGGACCCTTCAGATCTTCAGGAATCTTCAGGCAAGGCTCAACGCAGTTGAACCGGCGATCCAGTTTACACTAGAAGAAGAGTCCAATAACAAGATACCCTTTCTAGACGTCCTCATCCACAAAGTAGATAACAACCTAAGATTTCAAGTTTACCGGAAACCTACAAATAAAAATGACCTACACATTTCTATTCCAGTCAAGATACTAAGACCAAAAGAGGTATCATCATCGGATTCTTCCTAAGAGCTTACCGAATTTGTAGTCCTGAGTTTCTTGACGAGGAATGTACATACATTCACCAAACCTTCACTGATTTACATTTTCCTTCCTTTTTCATCAAAGATTGCAAGAAAAGAGCTCTTCAGATCATTAATTCTCCACGCGTCAATTCCACTCCAAACAAAGTTATAATTCTTCCCAACAGCCAGGTTGCATCCAACATTTCTAAAGTATTTGCACAAGCTAACACTAGAGTCGCCATCGCTTCCAGTACTTCTATTAAGGATCTAACCAAGACTAGATCCAAGCACCATGAACCAGTCAACGCAGGGGTCTACACTATACCCTGTGGAGGCTGCGACAGAATTTATGTAGGAGAAACAGCAAGAAACCTCGAGACACGCATCAATGAACACATGAATGCATGCAGAAACGATAACCTGAACAACGCCTGCGTACAACACCGAAATTCCAACAATCATCTCATGAAATTCAAAGACGCCCGACTAGTAATCAAAGAAACTAATTTCCGTAGTCGAAAATGCCTTGAATCAGCACTTATCTCTGTTTCTAACACAATTAAACAAAACAAAGGCAGCTTCACCATCTCTGAAGTCTTAGCAAGAATCCTCCTGAAAACAGTAAACCCTACCATCACATAGTCTCTCCTGTTAGTTTAGCACATCGTAGATGTGGAACACTCTACTGGCCTTTATATTTCAACCTCCAGCAGAAATATTTGTCTAACCTATTGTTATACTACCCAAGTATTTGTTTTATCACCTTTACTCACGTGCATATTGATTGTACTACCTTATTGTATTACTTCTACTACTACTACTACTACTACTAATACTACTTATATCACTACTATTTCTAACACCACTAGTGTTTTCACCTCACCTTGACAGTATATATATCCAACTATGTCCATTTATCGCTTGTAACGGCTTGAGAAAGCTCCTGGAGAGCGAAACGTTGCCACAATAAAATGTCACATTAGTTGCAATTGTGTCCTTTTACTTAACAATGTGGATGGTGTAGCAGTGTAGTTGGTGGAACAAGTTCAGTATACCCGGGTGTATGTGGGTGTGAGTTGGACCTGACTAGCTTGTGCTAGTAGGTCTGATGCCGTGCTCCTTCCTTAAGTGAATGTGACCTGGACCTGACAAAGTTGGGTCATTGGCATAAGCCAGTAGGCGACCTGGACCTACCTCGCATGGGCCAGTCGGCCTGCTGCTGTTTTCCTCCTTTCTTATGATCTTTTGAGTTACAAGAAAGTGAGAGAGATGAGAGATACGAGTTTCTCAGTATTCACTGAGAAGTGTATTTCTCTCAATGTACAGAGTTTAATCACTATTTTAGGCATTAAAGTATTCTTGTCTGGTGGTGAAAAGGTTACTTCAGCCTTAATGACCCTCGTACAGTCGAAAGGTTTTAATCTCCATTAACTAACCAGCTACGAGGCAAAAGCTTACTCAAGCTTGAACTATCAAGTATACTGGGAAGCGTAATTGGTCCTGTGATGAACGGTCACACATATTGACAATACATAATACCAGCTGGAACAGCTGGCATGCCTCTGACGACATTATCTCCACCATACAAGAAAATAGTAGTCAAAGTCAGACCCCTCACTCCTAAAAGGTGTTATACTTCCCTGCTTAATGCAGGGAAGATATCCCTTTCTTCATCAACATTCACTATCTCTTAAAATATTTTATCCAGCCCAATACCTTCATTTTCTTGTCTAATAATATTTCTTTTGTTTTCAACTGTTAAATCCATTTGTTTTCCTTGGCTTCCTCAACCTACTGATATCACTCCAAAATGTTTTCTTATCCTAAGCAAATTGTATTGATAAAACATCACCTATTCTTTCACTGGCTTTGCATTTTTCACTTTCCACTCTATCAACCTATCTTTTACTACCATATATTCTATCCTCCGTATAGCACTTGTAAATTATGTATCTCACATAACTTCTCTTTACCTCATCATTCCACCAATCACTCCTTTTCCCTCCAACACCCACTTCTGTCCACTCTAATACAGTGGAAACCCAAATATCGGCCGCTGCGTTTATCGGCCGATTCGTATTTAAGCCAGTTTTTGGGCAGAAATTTGCTCCATATTTCGGCCAGTGCCTCGCAAATCGGCCGTATCAGACGCATCAGACGTCAGTCTGTAGATGAATGGTTCAGGGAACCGACAAGTTATAAATTAGACACATATGCAACACTTGGGTATCTTTATTGAGGAAACGTTTCGCCACACAGTGGCTTCATCAGTCCAATACAAAGTAGAAAGGTGTAAGGAGAGGAGGAGTTTGAGGTTATCAGTCCCTCGGCCTGGAGTCGTTGTGTTCAGTCCATCAATCTTGTTAGAAGTGTAGCACAAGGCCGTAGAGGTGGCTTATATGCTGTAATCAGGTGAGGTGAAGCAGGACTGAACACAACGACTCCAGGCCGAGGGACTGATAACCTCAAACTCCTCCTCTCCTTACACCTTTCTACTTTGTATTGGACTGATGAAGCCACTGTGTGGCGAAACGTTTCCTCAATAAAGATACCCAAGTGTTGCATATGTGTCTAATTTATAGACGTCAGTCTCCCTGTGTCTGAGCATATACTCTGGGCATTCATCCAAACATTTCCTTAAAATCCATTGTTTTTTGTGCTTGTTTATTAAGTGCGACTGTGAAATAAGCCACCATGGGCCCAAAGACAGTTCCTTTGGTAAAGAAAGTGAGAAACATGATGGAATTTAAGAAAGAAGTTATTGAAAAATATGTGAGTGGTGTGCGGGTGCTGGAACTTGCCAGGATGTATGGGAAATCCAAATCAACAATCACTTCCATCCTGGCAAAAAAAGAACAAATCAAGGAAGCTGAAGTGGCGAAAGGGGTAAACATGTTAACGAAAAAGAGATCACAAACAAATGAAGATGTGGAGAAATTGTTGTTGTTGAGGATCAGCTAAAAACAGTTAGCGGGAGAGTGTTTCAGAGACAATCATTCGTGAAAAGGCAAGGGAGTTGCATGCGGATCTCTTTACGAAAATGCCTGGAACTAGTGCTGATGTTAGTGAACTTAAGATCAGCAGAGGCTGGTTTGACAGATTTAAAAGGGACAGATTTAAAAATTTGTGCATGAATTCAAGGTGTACATAGAGAGCGAAGAATTCTAACGCCATGAAGTGTTCAATTGTGACGAAACAGGCCTCTTTGGGAAGAAAATGCCAAAGAGGACCTACATCATGCAGGAGGAAAAGGCACTTCCAGGACACAAGCCTATGAAGGATAGGCTAACTCTTTTGTTCTGTGCTAACACTAGTGGGGATTTCAAAGTGAAGCCTTTACTGGTGTATCACTCTGAAAATCCCAGAGTGTTCAAGAAAAATAATGTCGTCAAGAGTAAATTGTGTGTGATGTGGAAAGCTAATCATACGGCATGGGTCATGAGGCAACTTTTCATTGACTGGGTCCATGAAGTGTTTGGCCCGAGTGTGAAAAAATACCTCCTGGAAAATAAATTGCCACTCAAGTGCCTCCTGATAATGGACAATGCTCCTGCTCATCCTCTAAACTTGGTAGACCAATTGTCTAGGGATTTCAGTTTTATAACAGTGAAGTTCTTGCCTCCTAACACCACTCCTCTCATCCAGCCCATGGACCAGCAGGTCATTTCTAACTTCAAAAAACTCTACACAAAAGCAATGTTTCAAAGGTGCTTTGAAGTGACCTCAGACACTGAATTGACCCTAAGAGAGTTCTGGAGGAATCACTTCAATATCTACAACTGCATAAACCTTATAGGTAAGGCTTGGCAGGGAGTGACTTACAGGACTTTGAACTCTTCTTGGAGAAAATTGTGGCCAGAATGTGTCCTCGAGAAGGATTTTGAAGGGTTTAAGGCTGACCCAGACGACCTTACGTCTGTTGTGGAATCTATCGTGTCTTTGGGGATGTCCATAGGGTTGGATGTGAGTGGCCAGGATGTGGAAGAGTTGGTGGACGACCACAGGGAAGAGCTAACCACTGAAGAGCTGCAACACCTTCAACTGGAACAGCAACAGACTACAGCTGAGGAACTTGCTTCAGAGGAGGAGGAAGAGAGAGAGAAGAAGGGGCCTTCTTCAGAGATTAAGGAGATTTGTGCAATGTAGAGTAGGGTGCAAGCTTTTGCTGAGAAATATCACCCTGACCAAGCTGAAACAAGCCATATCAGCAACATGTTCAGTGACAAAACCTTGGCTCACTTCAGGTAAATCTTAAAGAGGCACCAGAAACAGAGCTCTCTGGACCTTTTTTTTGTGCGACAGGGGTCCAATGACTCAAGCTGGTCCTAGTGCCATTAAAAGACAAAGAAGAGAAGTAACCCCAGAGAGGGACTTGATACCTGAAGTCATTATGGAGGGGGATTCCCCTTCCAAACAATAACCTCTCCTCCTCCCTCTCCCCTCCTCCCTGTCTTCCATACTCCAACAAGAGTCTTCAATACAGGTATGTAATAATGATTTAAATGTTCATTTATATGTAATTGTCATTGTTTTGTGTATGTAAAACTATAGTTAAACTTTACAAAATGTATTTTTTTTTATTATTTTAAGGTGTCTGGAATGGATTAATTGTATTTACATTAATTCTTATGGGAAATATTACTTCGAATTTAGGCCTACCTTCTGGAACGGATTACGGCCGATATTTGGGGTTCCACTGTACTGCATTCTTAAATCAACCCCATTGTTACTCCACCACCATCCTTATTACCTGTTCTCTCACTAGCCCATATTTTTCCCATAGTTGCTTGTATTTTACCTTAATTACTTTCTTAATTTAGTAATTTTCACTTCTCCCTTAACCACTGATGGCATTCTCCTTGTACCACATCTACCTTATACTCTCACTGTAGCTACAACTAAATAATGATCTGATATATCTTATGTCCCTCTACAGACATGCACATCCAGAAGTTTACCCATCATACTTCTACACACCAATAGTCTAACAAAGCTGTTGTTATTACGCCTTATGTCGTATCTCGTGTACAGTGGTACCTCGGTTTTCGTGGATAATTAATTCCAGAATGTTGTTCAAGCACCATTACCGAACGAATTTGTTCCCATAAGAACAAATGTAAATTAGATTAGTCCGTTTCAGACCCCCAAAAATACACTTACAAAAGCACTTACAATAATACACTTATTATAATTGTTCGAGTTGGGAGCTGTACGAAAACCGAGGTACCACCATATTTAGTTATAAGAACATAAGAAAGAAGGAACACTGCAGCAGGCCTACTGGCCCATGCGAGGCACGTTCAAATCTCCCAACGGTCCAAGCCAATGCCTAGTCAGGTCAGGTCACATTCACTTAAGGAAGTAGCATGGCATCTGACCTAGTAGCACAAGCTATATATATATTTCTCTTAATACACGTATTACCTATTACCAAACCACTTTCTAAACTTACTTTAAATACAGGTCTCCCATTATCACTTACGTCTGGCACTCCAGATTTACCTACTACACCCGGCAGCTGAGTCACCTTTTACGACACGCAATGTTTATGGGGTACGCATTCTTTTATACTTTCTTGTGGAGGTTGCAAGGAAACACTATAAAAACAAGACGTATTATACACATATAAACACAACTACATATGTATCATGAACCAGGTTTGAGTAGCCACAAGATGAACCTATCATCTTACGTCTTCACTAGAAAGAAGTAACAGCAGCAATCCTGCCATTGTGAAAAATATTAACATACATATATGTACAGGGTGAGATGCAACCTTCACAATATATTCTTGTTCTCATTTCACTTTTGTATCCGCTGGAGAGGATCCCAAAAGGAAATCGAAATATACAAACCAATTAATCTTCGGAGTTTCTGTCAAAGTGTAGGTCATTATTAAGCATTGAAGTGTTTATTAAACTATATATATATATATATATATATATATATATATATATATATATATATATATATATATATATATATATATATATATATATATAAAATAATTGAGTGGTGGAGTGGAATATTCAAATGGTTTCAGGAAGAAATCCAAATATTCTTCCTGGAAGCCTTTTTGTCCACTTCTCCGAGGCTATGGGTCCCACAATTTGTACCAGAGGTGGACCTCATATATATATATATAATATATATTTATATATGTGTGTGTGTGTGTGTGTGTGTCGTGCCGAATAGGTAAAACTTGCAATTTTGGCTAAATAGCAACGCTCTTCTTGCCGAATAAGGCAAACGAAAATTTGTGTATGCAGTAATTTAAAAAAAATAATTCTGAACCTAACGAAAAAAATATATTTCATTGTGTTTGTTTATTATTAAATTATTGTAAACTTATCTAAAATATATTTAGTTGGATTAGGCTAAATTAAATTGCGCTTGTTATAATAAGGTTAGGTAACTTTTCTAAGGCTTTTTTGGTACAAAATTATTAATTTTTACATTAACATAAATAATAAAAATATATCTTTAAACGTATAAGAGAAAATTTTAGAAAGGACTTAATTTTAAAAGAGTTCTTGATAATTGGCCAATTTTACCTATTCGGCACGACATATATACAACCACAGTGAACAAAAAATATGCTATAGAAACCAGAAAAAAGGACATCCCACGGTCTTATCGTTAATAAAATATAAAAACAACTTGAAAAATCTTAACCACAGTTGGAATTTACTCCCAAGACGGTTTCCAAGGCAATCATCTCCTTTAAGATGTGTTCCAGGGCGCCGTCTGCCATCTCACCTTTCAGAAGACTGAATATGGCCAGGAACACCACTGAAAGACCAATGAACATTAGATCGTAGGATCGGGTGTCGCCTGGTGAAAAAAACGATGGGCTATGCAAAGATTAGCCTTAGTAGATGATGGCTAGTCTATAGAAGACGGGGTTGTGGAGGTCTTGAAAGCGCTTTTTGCTGTTATGATGATGGCAAGTCCTCAGACCGAAATATTATGTATGTGTACGTTAATGAGTGTTTGCGGAAATTGGGGATCGTCTTACAGTTCCCATGCACGGTCCCTAAATGGGGAGTGGGGAGTTTCCTCCCTCCTTTCAAGCTCCACCTCCCACTATACCACCTCCCACTATACCACCTCCCACTACTCCACCTCCCACTACTCCACCTCCCACTACTCCACCTCCCACTACTCCACCTCCCACTACTCCACCTCCCACTACTCCACCTCCCACTACTCCACCTCCCACTACTCCACCTCCCACTACTCCACCTCCCATTACTCCACCTCCCACTACTCCACCTCCCACTACTCCACCTCCCACTACTCCACCTCCCACATACCCACCTGCCGCCTCGAGATATGTTAGGTTAGGTTAGTGAGTTAGTTTTATATTAGTGTGTTACATGTCAGTGTATTAGTCATATCAAATTAGGTTAGGTGAAGTTTGTCAGGAAACTGGACAAGTGTTTCCTGATGCGGGTCTTAGTCATATGACCCACAGCTGGTGCTTTTGGTCATCTGACCGAGGCCTTCCGCTGGCTTACCCTTCCACCCCTTTAAAAATTATGGTCATATTTGTCAGTTATATTTCAGTAAGATAGCAAAATACCTCAAGCATTTTACAGTATATACTGAACACATTTCGCCCCTGGAGCCTCAATCACTTAAAAAACACTTTCGAACTGATGATGCCGTGTCAAAACACTAAACCATTTCCAAAACACATGCAGTGTTCTTTCTTATGTTCTTAAACCCAGAACACAAGAACGGGAGGAGCACTGCCGAAGGCCTACTGGCCCATACAAGGCAAGTCCTTATCAAAAGGCGAAACAAGATCAAATATAAACCTGATCAGCCTGATCAGGGCCAGTGATCCGTGACTGCACACTCAGGTGAGCAGCCCTCAGGTGAGCAGCACTCAGGTGAGCAGCACTCAGGTGAACAGCACTCAGGTGAACAGCACTCAGGTGAGCAGCACTCAGGTGAGCAGCACTCAGGTGAGCAGCACTCAGGTGAGCAGCACTCAGGCTTCCTCAGTAGAAAAACTGGACGCCTGCAGTCTCATTAATACTGGGGGGAGCGGCTATCTGCTGCGTCCCAGAGGCTAGTCAGCCCAGCTGGAACTAGTTTTTGTAATGGTAGTTATACTGAGCACCTGGTAGTTACACTGAGCACCTGGTAGTTTCATTGAGGAACTGGTAGTTACACTGAGCTGGTAGTTACACTGAGGACCTGGTAGTTACACTGAGGACCTGGTAGTTACACTGAGGACCTGGTAGTTACACTGAGGACCTGCTACAGTCCCCTCGGACTAACAGTCCCCTTGGACTGCCCAGTTAGAATCCACTGGTTTCTAACTTAAGGTAACATCTGCCTAGAAACACGACGCTTTAAGGGCGATATTTGCAATGTTGTCTGTGAGGGAGAACGCCCCTATGGTAAAGGAACATAGAGGTGAGGTTGCCCTGGCAGGGCCCTCGTTTAATCTTCGTTTATCAGAGTGAAATTTTGTTAACAATTCGTTATGTTTTCTGAATTGTTTGATGCGAGGAGCCGGTGTTCGATTCCCTTCACGAGGTTCATTGTGGAAATAAAATGAACATTAGAACACCTGTTTTCAGGTTTTTTTATGATTTTAAAGAATTTTCAGTTTTTTCATTGAAAAGAACAAAATTTAGACTTTTTTTCACATCTTTTCAGTAATTTTCAAGAAATTTCAAAATTTCCATTAAAAAAAAAAATTAAAACACATTTTTTCAATAATTTTCTTCAGGAAATTTCAAAATTTCCATTGAAAAAAAAAAAAAAAACTGACATTTTTATCGAATTATAAAAAAAACTATCTATCGACAATACTCTCCTTCAACACTATGTACTCGTCAGTGACTAACCAAATATATCATTAGCAAATAGATCATTTTGGATGGTTAATGGAGTTTAAAGTCTATCTACTACACGAGGGTCATTAACACTGATTGGTGGGTTAAAGGGGTAATTAAGACTGCAGGTCACCTGCAGTCCTCTCTAAACTTCATTTACAAATATAAATCGTAATTTAAAAATTACTGTATAAAACATACAATAATCTGGAGGCCTATGGGATGCATAGAATTTTGGTTGAAGTTTGACAAAACTCTTAAGACAATATAAATGAAAAATCCTTAACACATGTTCGCTCTAGTGAAGATCGTAGCCTAAGCCAGCTACCTGCCTGGAGGTTGAGACAAGTTACTTAAGTACTCAGAGTTACCACGGGGATTTGAGAGTCCAAAACTTGTGGAGAATAGCGCTTACCTGATGTAAGTTTTCTTGTGTGAGCCTGGGCCCATTCTCCGCGATTGTGAGCCAAGGTCTTCAGGATTGTGAGCCAAGGTCTTCCCTCCAGGACTGTAGGAGCGTAGGCCTTCAAGACTATGAGCCAAGGTCTTCCCTAAAGGACTGTAAGAGTGTAGGTCTTCAGGATTGTGAACCAAGGTCTACCCTCCAAGACAAAGAGCGTAAGCCTACAGGATTGTGAGCCAAGGTCTTCCCTCCAAGACTGTAAGAGCGTATGCCTACAGGATTGTGAGGGGTGATCTTCCCTCCAGTTTTCCGCATTGGAGTAACCGAAATTCTTCCTCCCTGAATATCGTATTGTTTTCTGCGGCCCACTGCAACACTTGCTTTGTATCAGCCTCAAGATCCACAGTATCCTGAATGAATAACACTCATACAGATTCTAGTATCGTCTGCAAAGATACGGTGCAGTGGTCTACATCTCTGTCTACGTCAGATATGAGGATGAGAAACAGGATGGGGGCAAATACTGTACCTTGTGGAACAGAGCTTTTCACTGTGACAGCCTCCAACTTACCTCTGTTTATCATTACTCTGTGTTCTATTGGTTAGTGTGGCATGCTAAGAGTATGTTACATTTAATTTGGCGTATGTCACACACCTATATACGCTGCCTCCCGATCAGCGAACCAGGTGCTAAGGATTTAACGATCAGGGCCCCGTCGTTATGCCAGTACGTACCTTGGTTCAACCAGTCACAAGGAAGTCCGCCAAAGCTGTGAAGCGATGTGGAACACTTCGTGAAACAACTGTGGTAGAGGTGCCTACCCTGGTAGCCACGATTTACCGTGCATTTGCCGTATTGTACATAACTGTAAACACTGAACACAGGACATATATGTTATAAATACCAGCTTATTTTTGAAGGAAATATATTAATTTAGTTTTTGCTGTCTCTTTACTCGTTCCTAAATGGTTATCTAATTATGGCAAGGTGTACAGGTGTATGGCATTTGTCGAAGGCTTTTGCAAAACCTGTGTATTCTACATCTGCATTCTGTCTTCCAGTGCATCCAAGACCCTATCATATTGGTCCAGTAGTTGTGAGAGGCAGGAACGACCTGCTCTAAAACCCAGGCTGCCCTGGGTTATACAGCTGTATAACCCAGTCTGCCTTGGGTTATACAGCTGTTGTGAATCCAAGTGACTAGTGAACTTGCTTCTTTAAAATCTTTAAGAGATTTTAATAATGTGGGACGTTAGTGCTATACTGCAACTGTTAGCAGTTGCTTTGCTGCCAACTTTATGGGATAAGGCTATATCTGGGATCACCCCCCATAGGCCTACTCTCCAGGATTGTGAGAGCCCATACTACCCTCCAGGACTGTGAGCCTAGGCCTACCCTCTAGGATAGTGTGAGGCTAGGTCTACCTTCCAGGATTGTGTGAGGCTAGGCTTACCCTCCAGGATTGTGTGAGGCTAGGTCTACCTTCCAGGATTGTGTGAGCCTAGGCCTACCCTATAGGATTGTGTGAGGCTAGACCCTCAAGGATTGTGTGAGCCTAGACCCTCTCTCCAGGATTGAATGAACCTAGGCCTACCCTCCAGGATTGTGTGAGTCTAGGCCTACCCTCCAGGATTGTGTGAGCCTAGGCCTACCCTCCAGGATTGTGTGAGCCTAGACCCTCTCTCCAGGATTGTGTGAGCCTAGGCCTACCCTCCAGGATTGTGTGAGCCTAGGCCTACCCTCCAGGATTGTGTGAGCCTAGGCCTACCCTCCAGGATTATGTGAGCCTAGGCCTACCCTCCAGGATTGTGTGAGCCTAGGCCTACCCTCCAGGATTGTGTGAGCCTAGCCCTATACTCAAAGATTGTGTGAGCCTAGGCCTACCCTCCAGGATTGTGTGAGCCTAGCCCTATACTCAAGGATTGTGTGAGCCTAGGCCTACCCTCCAGGATTGTGTGAGCCTAGGCCTACCCTCCAGGATTGTGTGAGCCTAGGCCTACCCTCCAGGATTGTGTGAGCCTAGGCCTACCCTCCAGGATTGTGTGAGCCTAGCCCTATACTCAAGGATTGTGTGAGCCTAGGCCTACCCTCCAGGATTGTGTGAGCCTAGACCTACCCTCCAGGATTGTGTGAGCCTAGCCCTATACTCAAGGATTGTGTGAGCCTAGGCCTACCCTCCAAGATTGTGTGAGTCTAGGCCTACCCTCCATGATTGTGTGAGCCTAGGCCTCCTCTCCAGGATTGTGTGAGCCTAGGCCTACCCTCCAGGATTGTGTGAGCCTAGGCATACCCTCCAGGATTGTGTGAGTCTAGGCCTACCCTCCAGGATTGTATGAGCCTAGGCCTACCCTCCAGGATTGTGTTCACTCGACTATAGTAACCACTCCTAAAGGCAAAGGAAAAAATCTGCATATCCTTTAAAATTCAGGAAGTCTGGGATCACTGTTGATGCTGAGCCTAGGCCTACTCTCCCCTAGATGCAGGCTAGGGTCTCTTGATCCAGGGAAGTGGATGTGACCTCCACTTCCTTGGATTGAAAGTGTTTATTCAGGTTTAGATCTCCTTTAAATGAATATAAGAAAAATAAGAGAGAGAGAGAGAGAGAGAGAGAGAGAGAGAGAGAGAGAGAGAGAGAGAGAGAGAGAGAGAGAGAGAGAGAGAGAAGAGAGGAGAGAGGAGAGAGAAGAGAGAGAAGCAGGAAGAGGAGAAAGGGAGAGAGAGAGAGAGAGAGAGACATCACAGAGAAGCGGCTATATACTTCAGGTAATGATGCGAGAAAGTGTGGAAATCCCTGCTCTTAAACACTTTCCCACACACAGAGAAAAATAAGGAGAGAACAGTGATAAACTCCAGAGAGACCTCAACAGACTGCAGATAAGAACATAAGAAATAAGGAGCACTGCAGCAGGCCTACTGGCCCATGCTAGGCAGGTCCAGGTCTCCTACTAGCCCATGCTAGGCAGGTCCAATTCTCCTACTGGCCCATGCTAGGCAGGTCCAAGTCTCCTACTGACCCATGCTAGGCAGATCCAGGTCTCCTACTGGCCCATGCTAGGCAGGTCCAAGTCTCCTACTGGCCCATGCTAGGCAGGTCCAAGTCTCCTACTGACCCATGCTAGGCAGGTCCAGGTCTCCTACTGGCCCATGCTAGGCAGGTCCAAGTCTCCTACTGGCCCATGCTAGGCAGGTCCAAGACTCCTACTGACCCATGCTAGGCAGGTCCAGGTCTCCTACTGGCCCATGCTAGGCAGGTCCAAGTCTCCTACTGGCCCATGTTAAGCAGGTCCAATTCTCCTACTGGCCCATGCTAGGCAGGTCCAATTCTCCTACTGGCCCATGCTAGGCAGGTCCAAGTCTCCTACTGACCCATGCTAGGCAGATCCAGGTCTCCTACTGGCCCATGCTAGGCAGGTCCAAGTCTCCTACTGGCCCATGCTAGCAGGTCCAAGTCTCCTACTGACCCATGCAGGCAGGTCCAGGTCTCCTACTGGCCCATGCTAGGCAGGTCCAAGTCTCCTACGGCCCATGCTAGGCAGGTCCAAGACTCCTACTGACCCATGCTAGGCAGGTCCAGGTCTCCTACTGGCCCATGCTAGGCAGGTCCAAGTCTCCTACTGGCCCATGTTAAGCAGGTCCAATTCTCCTACTGGCCCATGGTAGGCAGGTCCAAGTCTCCTACTGGCCCATGCTAGGCAGGTTCGAGTCTCCTATTGGCCCCTGCTAGGCAGACTCAAGTCTCCTACTGGCCCATGCTAGGCAGGTCCAAGGCTTCTACTAGCCCATGCTAGGCAGGTTCAAGTCTCCTACTGGCCCATGCTAGGCAGGTTCAAGTCACCTACTGGCTCAAGCTAGTCAGGTCTAAGTCACATCCACTTAAGAAGGAAGAAGCACTGCATCAAACCCACTGGCCCAAGCCAGTCAAGTCCAACTCACACTAACCCACACCTACATAAGTGGCTGCTCGAGTTCAAGCAAAGCAAATGCAAGATGTTTTGGAGTAGAGGGCAGACAAGACACAGTACAAGGGCCGAGAGAACCTGCAAATATCAGAGACAAGGTTAATTTAACACCCAACATATCACCAGAATTTCACATTAACCGTATAAAGGCAGCGACGTCTGTTAGATTAGCTAACCTCAGAACAGCATTCAGGAACGTTACCAAGGAATCCCTCAGAATTCTATATAGACAGGACAGTGGAAGACAGGCTGGCTAGACAGGACGGTGGAAGACAGGTTGGCTAGACAGGAAAATGGAAGACAGGCTGGCTAGACAGGACAATGGAAGACAGGTTGGCTAGACAGGACAATGAAGACAGGCTGGCTAGACAGGACAATGGAAGACAGGCTGGCTAGACAGGACAATGGAAGACAGGCTGGCTAGACAGGACAATGGAAGACAGGCTGGCTAGATAAGACAATGGAAGACAGGCTGGCTAGACAGAACTAATATAGACAAGCTGCCCAGAGAAGAGAGAGGGAGACAGGCTGACCAAAGAAGACAGAGGGAGACAGACTAGCTAGACAGGACCTGGCCATCTGTAACTTATTACTTATGCACTTCACTAACCAAAGGAAACTAGATTCGATATCCAGGTTGTATGAGACGTATGGGCAAGTCTCTACGTTTCTTTGTTCTTATTTACCTAACAATAAAAAGATACCTGAGTGCTAGTCAACTATTGTGAGTTGCATCCTGTGGGGTGTGAGTTCACCAAACGTAGCTTGTAAATGAACCGAGTTGTGATAACAGCTCTTAGCTTGTAAATGAACCGAGTTGTGATAACAGCTCTTAGCTTGTAAATGAACCGAGTTGTGATAACAGCTCTTAGCTTGTAAAATTCATGTGGTAAAGGACATTCAACTGCTCGATGACATTTTACCCCTCAGAGCTTGCACAGTAACCAAATAAGCACAATGTCACCTTTCTACATAACACTCTGTAAATTCATCTGCGTTAAAAGACATTCCCAACTGCTCCTGTAAATGAGCTATATTTACCTCGTCACTTCATCTTGACACATACTTACCAAAAACACAATTCACCTCATTCATCACACAACCTAAAGAAACCTAGATAATGAATAACTCACCCAAAAAAATAGGTAAATAGAGGCCAGGAAGATTGAGTTCTTGACTGAAGGCGCCTCGATCCTTCTCCAGCCTATCCGAAGGCGGTTTGGCCCCACAAGAACCACAGAGGCTATTGAGGGTCTCAATAAAGAGAGCCTGGCATTGTAACCCCTGAGGAAAAGATCACATTGTTGACATTGTCTGGCCGTCCAGCTGATTCCTCGCTCCAGGGCACTCCAGTGGTTGTTTGAGGGAGGTCTGAGGGAGGGAGAAGGGTGAGAGAAGGGTGGAAACAGTACTGAAGGGGGATATAAGGGTGAGTACAGAACGAAGGGATGGGGGATTGCGAGAGAAGGGCAGCAGAGCGAAGGTCTGGAAGGGTCCTGGGTTAAGTTGAGGGATGGATTTTGGTCGGGAGGAAAGAGAAAGAGGAGGCAGAATGAACGGGAAGAAAAGGACGAAAGAATAAAAGGGCCCAAGGAGAAGATGGTCGACACAACAAACCTTAGAGTAATTGGTATTTCTGCTGCAAATATTTAGTAAATATACCGCATTTTTTAACCATGTAAAAAACGACAGAGCGAGATGTACTCTCCCTCCCGTCATATCCCCCCCTCTCTCTCTCTCTCTCTCTCTCTCTCTCTCTCTCTCTCTCTCTCTCTCTGTGGTTAATTCTTTTCATTAATTATAACTTCAAAAAAAATCTTCAGATTTTCACAACCCCTAATTTGGAGAGAATACAACCTTTCGGCACTGGACCGAAACGTCCCAGAGAGACAAAAAAAAAAACAGAAGACAGGTCACGGGAAAAGAAAGCCCCAAGACAGGTCAAATGAAGAGGTGTAAAGACAGCCACAGTCATCTTGAGCCACAAGTGTACTGAAGGTCACGTCAAAACAGAAGTAAACACACGTGTGTGCCACCTGAGTATCATCAATAGACACACCCAGGGTTGTAAGACACATATGTACCACCTGGGTATCATCAATAGACACACCCAGGGTTGTAAGACATATGTGTACCACCTGGGTATCATCAATACACACACCCAGGGTTGTAAGACACATGTGTACCACCTGGGTATCATCAATAAAGACACCCAGGGTGTAAGACATATGTGTCCTTATCAAATTGATGGTACTGTATACTACTGATGTATACAGTACCATCACATCAATAGGTAAAGCACTAAGAATGTGGACTAGGAGTGTGGATTCTACAAGACAGATTAAGGAATGCTGTTTCTACAAGACAGATTAAGGAATGCTGTTTCTACAAGACAGATTAAGGAATGCTGTTTCTACAAGACATATTAAGGAATGCTGTTTCTACAAGACAGATTAAGGAATGCTGTTTCTACAAGACAGATTAAGGAATGCTGTTTCTACAAGACATATTAAGGAATGCTGTTTCTACAAGACATATATTAGGAATGACTCACGAAATCGTAATGGCACGATAGCAAACAAACCATACCATACTATGCCATGCCATACCATACTATGCCATGCCATACTATGCCATGCCATACCATACTATGCCATGCCATACCATACTATGCCATGCCATACTATGCCATGCCATACCATACTATGCCATGCCATACTATACTATGCCATGCCATACCATACTATGCCATACCATACTATGCCATGCCATCCCATACCATACTATGCCATGCCATACAATAATATGCCATGCCATACCATACTATGCCATGCCATACCATACTATGCCATGCCATACCATACTATGCCATACCATACTATGACATGCCATACCATACTATGCCATGCCATACCATACTATGCCATGCCATACCATACTATGCCATACTATACCATACTATGCCCTGCCATACCATACTATGCCATGCCATACCATACTATGTATTTATCTTAAAAATCAAGCAATCAAGCTACTTAAAGTTCTATATTGCTCAGTAACTAAGCTTCTTCAAGCTTATTTCTCCTAGTAACCTAACCTAGAAATCAAAGTTTATCAAGTCTATCTTTCCTAGTAACCAAGCATTATCATTATTATTATTATTATCAGTAGTAGTAGTAGTAGTAGTAGTAGTAGTAGTAGTAGTTGTAGTAGTAGTAGTGGTAGTTGTAGTAGTAGTAGTGGTAGTATAACACAACTAAGGGGTTTTGGTTAATTTCCCAACAGAGTGTTAAATCCCAAAGTCTCCCACTGAGATGGAATTGAAGAATGCTACTGAAAATTCATGTTTAGATTTCCTATTTGGGATTCCCATTGAAAAGTCCTATTGGGGATTCCAGATGAGGTATCCTACACGTTAATAGTTCAGAGTCCTATTGGAAATCCCAACGTAAAGTTCTAAACAGTTCTACATTGGATCCAATTCAAGAGTCCTACAGATTACCATTAGAGATTCCTACTCAATTACCCATCAGGATCCTCTGTTAACAAGAAAACTACCACAGCCTCCTGCCGAGCCTATCAAGACACTCAACTAAAACTAATCCCCCTCAAATGGAGAATCCTTTAGAAAATTCCTCCCAAAATACTGTGGGTGAAGCCTAGCCACCGCGGGACCCAACACTCAAAGAAAAAAAAAAGATGGGACCAGTCGCGACTGAGTCCTGTGGAGATTACATCAGTTGGTACCCATCCCGGCCGCCAGGAGGCCCCTCTCTTTTATCCATCGTTCTGTCAACAAACCCAACTTATTTTTTCATCGATATTACATGGGAATACCACGTGAGCTCCCACACACGCATTGAAGATTTAGATTCTACCGTCAAAGCAACTATTTCACTGTGCACCCCATGTCCATCCTGCAGACCAGGGGGTGTTTAACCGGGTGCGTCCACCCCATGTCCATCCTGCAGACCAGGGGGTGTTTAACCAGGGGTGCGTCCACCCCATGATAGAAGGTACATCAACAAGGGGTGCACAACCCCTTGTTGATGTACAATTCCATTTTATTCTGCATAAAGAACCCGCAGACAGGGGAATGAAACTCCCATATCTCCGTTGGTAGTGCACTCGGCTCACACACTGAGGTCCACGGATCAATCCCCGGAACGGGTGGAAACACTGGGTGTCTTTCCTTAAGACACCTGCTGTCCCTGTTCACCTAGCAGTAAAATAGGTACCCGAGTGTTAGTCGACTGGTGTGGGTGACATCCTGGGGACAAAACTGACGTAATTTCCCCGAAATGTTCTGCATAACAATCGTCTCTGTATACAGTATGTCACTGGTGTCAGCTATGGTCTGTATAAGTTGCATCATGTACTTGTAGAGAGATTATTATTATTATGACTACGTTTCGGTCCGACATCCACCTTCAACTAAGTACCCTTCGCTTGTGTGTGGCTAGATAATAGCCAAAGTCGGACCGAAACGTCGTTATACGTTTCACCCATGCCCTTTTTTTATTTTATGCTGTTCATTTTAAACAAATATTTTAATCCAAATAAAAAATAAATTTCGATATATTATGGAATATATTACGACTCAGGGACAAAAAAAATAATGGAAATAAGTCACTTTACATATATATTACATATATGTTACATATATGTAACATATATGTTACTAGGTATGATAAGTGTACTATGTACTTAAATAAATTTGCCTAAGCTTCCGGTTGTTCAGAAAGCTGGAGCAGCCAGCTTAGTGTGGAGAATGGTAAAGCTTTCTCCTGCCTTCAAACTTACTTCTTTCTGCCTTCAAACTTACTTCTTCCTGCCTTCAAACTTACTTCTTCCTGCCTTCAAACTTACTTATTCCTGCCTTCAAACTTACTTCTTCCTGCCTTCAAACTTACTTATTCCTGCCTTCAAACTTACTTATTCCTGCCTTCAAACTTACTTATTCCTGCCTTCAAACTTCCTCAATTTGATGATTCTTCCTTTACTGGGAACTACTTTCCATTTGTTACTGTTGGTAACCTGCTACTTACTGTTGGTAACCTGCTACTTACTGTTGGTAACCTGCTACTTACTGTTGGTAACCTGCTACTTACTGTTGGTAACCTGCTACTTATTGTTGGTAACCTGCTACTTATTGTTGGTAACCTGCTACTTATTGTTGGTAACCTGCTACTTACTGTTGGAAACCTGCTACTTACTGTTGGTAACCTGCTCCTTACTGTTGGTAACCTGCTACTTACTGTTGGTAACCTGCTACTTACTGTTGGTAACCTGCTCCTTACTGTTGGTAACCTGCTCCTTACTGTTGGTAACCTGCTCCTTACTGTTGGTAACCTGCTCCTTGAGAAGTTGAACCTCCTCCTCCAACACCATGAGAATTAGAACCTCCTCCCCTCCGACATCTTGAGAATTAGAACCTCCAACACCTTGAGAAGTTGAACGTCTTCCTCCAACACCTTGATAATTAGAACCTCCTACTCCTCCAACACCTTGAGAATTAGAACCTCCTACTCCTCCAACACCTTGAGAATTAGAACTTTTATACATGAAGGGAGGCTGTTGAAGAGTCGTGGTCCCTTAACACTTATGCATGAAGGAAGGGATGGCTTCAATTCTTTTGATCAAGAACCTAACATCAATACACCTCTTTGAAGGGAACGCCCCTTCCAGCTGTACCAGCAACATCAATACACTTCTTTGAAGGGAACGCCCCTTCCAGCTGTACCAGCAACATCAATACACTTCTTTGAAGGGAACGCCCCTTCCAGCTGTACCAGCAACATCAATATACCTCTTTGAAGGGAACGCCCCTTCCAGCTGTACCAGCAACATCAATATACTTCTTTGAAGGGAACGCCCCTTCCAGCTGTACCAGCAACATCAATATACTTCTTTGAAGGGAACGCCCCTTCCAGCTGTACCAGCAACATCAATATACTTCTTTGAAGGGAGCGCCCCTTCCAGCTGTACCAGCAACATCAATATACTTCTTTGAAGGGAGCGCCCCTTCCTGCGGTACCAGCAACATCAATACACCTCTTTGAAGGGAGCGCCCCTTCCAGCGGTTCTAGCAACAGAAATCCTTGCGAGATTTAATACATAAAACCAGTATAGAGTTCATCCGGGCGTGAGGGTCTGGCAGACCAGTAGGGAGGCTGTCAGGGATCTTATCAGGGCTTCCCGACGTACAAATAGGGCTGCAATGCGACCCTTACATCCCCGGGAGAGGGATCTCATGCGCCTCTCTTTGATACACGCGCATACAATGGCTTTGTGGGCGCAGAATACCGTGTTTATGTACATTCTAGACGCATGGCTCTACGTATCTTTATATCACATTACCTACCAAGAGTTTCAGGTTAACGTACGTAACGCAACTGTCTGTTTACATCGTTTTCAGGAGCGCTTTCAGTAATCTTCGACGCAGAGCTGAAGTCACATGACAGGAGCTGAATTCGGGATCGTGTGATATTGTCGAAGACCATAAAAAGGGTTTAGAAAAAATATATAAGGCGGTACCACACGTGAACCGTTGTACCTGGCTCCAGTCTGTCCACAGGATGGATGATATACACGGCAAACTAGGCACTACCATCCACAGGATGGATACGAGATGAACAATAAACTAGCCACTACCATCCACAGGATGGATACGAGATGAACAATAAACTAGCCCCTACCATCCACAGGATGAATATGAGGTAAACAATAAACTAGCCACTACCATCCACAGGAAGGATACGAGGTACACAAACTAGCCACTACCATCCACAGGATGGATATGAGGTACACAAACTAGCCACTACCATCCACAGGATGGATATGAGGTGCACAATAAACTAGCCACCACCATCCACAGGATGGATATGAGGTACACAATAAACTAGCCACTACCATCCACAGGAAGGATATGAGGTACACAACAAACTAGCCACTACCATCCACAGGAAGGATATGAGGTACACAAACTAGCCACTACCATCCACAGGATGGATATGAGGTACACAAACTAGCCACTACCATCCACAGGATGGATATGAGGTACACAAACTAGCCACTACCAGCCACAGGATGGATATGAGGTACACAACAAACTAACCACTACCATCCACAGGATGGATATGAGGTACACAACAAACTAACCACTACCATCCACAGCTCTTGTAAATAAAAACATGCCTTTTAAAATACGTAATCTCACACACATAATAGGAATACGAGGGAAGGATCCCGGATTAAGGGATGAAAGGTGTCGGTGTAAAGGATGTGGCCATGTCTTGGCCTACCCATGGCCACACCCTTACGATCAGTTATCTGGCCACACTCCCAAAAGAAGAGCTTTTAGTGTCGGGTAGTTAGGCAGAGATGACTATCAAGAGAAGAGGTGAAGTGGTCTGCATTGTTGGATAGTTTTGTGCCTACCACTCAAGCTGGAGCCTCCGAGGAGGAAGAACTACCACTCAAGCTGGAGCCTCCGAGGAGGAAGAACTACCACTCAAGCTGGAGCCTCCGAGGAGGAAGAACTACCACTCAAGCTGGAGCCTCCGAGGAGGAAGAACTACCACTCAAGCTGGAGCCTGAGGAGGAAGAACTACCACTCAAGCTGGAGCCTCCGAGGAGGAAGAACTACCACTCAAGCTGGAGCCTCCGAGGAGGAAGAACTACCACTCAAGCTGGAGCCTCCAAGGAGGAAGGAGAGGAATTTAAAAAAAAAAGAATTAAATAAAAATAATTAAATAATAAGAATTAGAAGGAGACTTAAAAGAAGAAGAAGAAGGCTTACGTAATCTAAGGTAACTTAGCCTAACCCAACCTAGCCTAGCCTGATCTAACCTAACCTAGCTTAGCCTAACTTAACCTAACCTAGCTTAACCTAACTTAACCTAAGCTAGCTTAACCTAACTTAACCTAACATAGCCAAACCTAATCTAACCTAGCTTAATCTAACTTAACCTAAGCTAGCTTAACCTAACTTAACCTAACCTAGCCTAACCTAATCTAACCTAGCTTAACCTAACCTAACCTAATCTAACCTAACCTAACCTAATCTAACCTAACCTAACCTAATCTAACCTAACTTAACCTAACCTAGTCTAACCTAATCTAACCTAGCTTAACCTAGCCTAACCTAATCTAACCTACCTAACGTAGCCTAACCTAATCTAACCTACCTAACGTAGCCTAACCTAATCTAACCTACCTAACGTAGCCTAACCTAATCTAACCTAACCTAGACTAACGTATTTTAATCTAACCTAACCTAGCCTAACGTAGCCTAACCTAACCTACAATATCGAAAATTGTATTCCGAAAAATCAGAATCGTTTAAGAAATGAGCTTGTAACACCGTATACGGGCTTGTAACACCGTATACGGGCTTGTAACACCGTATACGGGCTTGTAACACCGTATACGGGCTTGTAACACCGTATACGGGTTTGTAACACCGTATACGGGCTTATAACACCGAATCCACAAAAAATCGATCACATAAGCTTCCCATGATACCACCCACAACAGTCTGCTAAATTAGATACCTAATGGCTGCTAGGCTGGCTAGTTCGTTAATGGGGTTTAAAGCCTATCTACTACACGAGGGGTTTCACGTAAATTTTCACTTGTCAAGAATACTTTCATACCTAAAAAATAGGGAATATACTTTCAGTATGTATATATATATATATAATTTTCTCTTATACGTTTAAAGATATTATTTTTCATTTATGTTAATGTAAAAAAATAATAATTTTGTACCAAAAGAACCTTTGAAAACTTACCTACCTTTATTATAACAAGTGCAATTTAATTTAGCCTAACCCAACTAAATATATTTTAGATAAGTTTACGATAATTTAATAATAAACAAACACAATCAAATATATTTTTTTTCGTTAAGTTCAGAATGATTTTTGCGAAATTATTGCATACACAAATTTTCGCTTGCCTTATTCGGCAAGAAGAGCATTGCTATTTAAGCCACAATTGCAAGTTTTACCTATTCAGCACCACATATATATAAAACTCCTAGCTATCTTCAGGAGGAAACTCAACAGATTCCTGAAAATACTTCCTGATGAGCCAGGCTGTGGTGCATATATTTTAATTGCGGGAGGCGGGCAGTAACAGCTTGATCAGTCAGGCTAGTACCCTGGAGGCCTGTTCATGGACCGGGCCGCGGGGGCGTTGACCCCTGGAACACCCTCCTGGTAAGTCCCTCACATGAGTAAACAACGATTACCCAAATTGCCATTTTTTGTGTCCAATAAAATTCTGAAAATACTAATTTTTCTGGGAAAATTAAATTTGGCTAAAAAAAATAATGATTACCATGATAGTACTTAATAATAAATGAAAATAAATCATGAATTTATAGACCTAACCTTTCTGAAACCCGCTTGTGGTCTGCAGACCAGCCCATGTTTAGACGGTCCCGCCGAAGAATGGGCCTTTTTAAACAGACGAAATTACACGAAATGGGCCGGACCAGGCCCCATTAGGGAGAAGAATTAGAAAGAACATATACCATTTAGTGGAAGAAAAGAAAGATTCTGCCAAAGGAATGGTTTTGAATGGGTATTTAGTCTTGCAAGACCTTGAGATGAAAGGAAGGTCATGGGGGGACTTGTACGTCAGAGGCTGACTGAGATGGGATTATTGTTGCATGCTGGTTGACTCTGTTGCAAACTTGGGGTTGTTGCAAGCCTTGGGCTTTTCCACGGGTAGTAATGTTGAAGGGAGGTGATGAACACAGCTGGTGTTGAACGCAGACAAGGAGGGAGGGGGGGTTAGTCGGGTCAGATGTTCACTCCTGTTCAGTGTTCACAAGAAGGTTTACAGGCAAAGAACCACAGAATAATTACAGGTGAACATGTTCAAATGAACCACTACAATAAGCTCAGTGCCCCAAGGCACTGTCCTGGCACCTCTGCTGTTTCTCATCCTCATAGCAGACATAGATAAAAACACCCAGCACACTTTTGTATCATCATTTGCAGATGACACTAAAATAAGCATGAAAGTCACTACGGTAGAGGACACTGAAAAATTACAGGAGGACATAAGCAGGGTCTTCCAATGGGCAGTGGAGAACAACATGACGTTCAATGGTGATAAGTTTCAGCTGCTTAGGTATGGAAAAAATGAAGAACTCAAAAGGAACACTATATACAAAACGCAAGAGGGTCACCACATAGAACGAAAGGAACACGTAAAGGACTTGGGAATAATTATGTCTGCTGATCTGTCGTTTAAAGACCATAACAAGACAAAGATCACAACAGCCAGGAAGATGACGGGGTGGGTATTGAGAACTTTCAAAACAAGGGAAATAATGCCGATGGTGACACTATTCAAATCGCTAGTGCTCCCTCACTTAGAATACTGCTCAGTGCTGACGGCCCCGTTCAGGGCAGGAGAAATAGCAGAGCTGGAACAAATCCAGAGATCGTTTACGGCTCACATTGAGCCATTGAAACATCTAAATTATTGGGAACGCCTTCAAGTCTTGAACATGTACTCATTGGAGCGGAGGAGAGAGAGATACATGATAATATATACATGGAAAGTACTTGAGGGCCTGGTCCCAAATCTGCACACTGCCATAACAACATACTGGAGTGAGAGATATGGGAGAAAGTGTAAAATAAACCCAGTGAGGAGCAGGGGTGTGGTGGGGACAATACGGGAGCACTGTATTAACATCCGGGGTCCCAGACTATTCAACATCTTACCAGAAGATATCCGAAACACGGCTGGAACCAGTGTAGAAGCCTTCAAGAGGAAACTGGACAAATATCTTCACCAGGTGCCAGATCAACCAGGCTGTGATGGATATGTGGGGCAGCGGGCCTCCAGCAGCAACAGCCTGGTTGACCAGGCAAGCACCAGACGAGCCTGGCCCATGGCCGGGCTCAGAGAGTAGATACTCTCGAAACTCTTCAAAGGTATATCAAAGGTAACCACTAGACTTGAAACCTGTGTGAGAATACAAAGCCACAGGGCTTGGCTTTCTTGGGTTTGGGGACTGAGATGGTGGCTCCGATTCCTTGGATCAAGAACCCTGTACCATCATCCAGGTTAGAAGTTAGTTAGAAGAAGCACTGCCTCAGTAACGTGCTAGATGGTGTTAAATATATATTTTAAGATCTTTATTGCTTTCCCTCACAGCTGGGGATCACAATGTAGCGAAGAGACGGGGCCAGGAGCTATGACTCGACCCTTGCAACCACAAATGGGTGAGTATAAACACACACACACTCCCCACTCTCACCCCCACTCTCACCCCCACTCTCACCCCCACTCTCACCCCCACTCTCACCCCCACTGCCTCTTCCTTATCCCAGTCACCTTTATAATTGTTTTCCCTCTAAAATAGCGTTCATATCAGATGTACTAATCCCTCCCTCTCCTTCGCACCTTCTTCTTCTCGGTTATTCTCTCCATCCCTCATCCTCCAGTGTCATTTTCTCAAGTCATTCTCCTTCCTATTCGTCACTTCCTCCATACGCTATTCCCATCCCACGCCCTATCCAAACTTCCTGTCATTTACTGAAAGCTAACGTAACCCTTCCCAGGGCTCGGCATCTCCGGTTAGTTCCCTTCCATTATTCTTCTACCCTTCATTAATGTTCCCTTCCACTTCATTTTTCTCTCTCCCTTCTTTATAACTATTCCTCCCTCCCTCCGTCTGAATCTATCCAGCTGCAGTGGCATGATACCATTTCTGGGATAAGACACAGTCAGGTTGGATAAAGATTGTAACTACTCACAGGATGCTGTCAGAGAGGCAGTGATGGCTGTTGGAAGACAGGAGGGACAGTCAGACGAAGGTCACAGTAAAGCATAGACAGAGAAAGATGTAGAGGAACATAGAATAAGACAGGAAGATGTAGACAGATACAGGAGGATGTAGAAAGAAAAAGACTTTAGATTTGCCACTGATGCGTCTAGTTTATTGTGTACCTCATATCCATCCTGTGGATGGTAGTGGCTAGTTTATTGTGTACCTCATATCCATCCTGTGGATGGTAGTGGCTAGTTTATGTGTGTACCTTCATATCCATCCTGTGGATGGTAGTGGCTAGTTTATTGTGTAATATCCTCTATATCCATCCTGTGGATGGTAGTGGCTAGATTTATTGTGTGCTCTCATATCCATCCTGTGGATGGTAGTGGCTAGTTATATGTGTGTGTCCTCATATCCATCCTGTGGATGGTAGTGGCTAGTTTATTGTGTACCTCATATCCATCGTGTGGATGGTAGGTGTGCTAGTATTAGTTTATGTGTACCTCATATCCATCTGTGGATGGTAGTGGCTAGTTTATTGTGTACCTCATATCCATCGTGTGGATGGTAGTGGCTAGTTTATTGTGTACCTCATATCCATCCTGTGGATGGTAGTGGCTAGTTTATTGTGTACCTCATATCCATCCTGTGGATGGTAGTGGCTAGTTTATTGTGTACCTCATATCCATCCTGTGGATGGTAGTGGCTAGTTTATTGTTGCCGTGTTTGCAGGTTCGAATCCTGCTGTGGACTGAGAGATGATGTTTACATTTAGTGATATCTGTCAGAGTTCTCAACGGTAGTCACTCTCCATATTAAAATCGTGTTTCCATAAGACACCTGCTGTCCATGTTCACCTAGCAGTAAAATAGGTACCTGGGTGTTAGTGGACTGGTGTGGGTAGCATCCTGGGACAAAACTGACCTAATTTGCGGGAAATGCTCAGCATAACAAGCGGCTTTCTATATAGTAGTATGTCATTGATGTCAGCTATGGTCTGTATACCTTGTACATGTACTGGTAGAAGATATTATTATTATTATTATTATTATTATTATCGTTTAACGTTCAAGAATCACAATAACAGGGGGATTAGGATGTGTCTCTGATTCGGATTTGCTCCGATATATTTGTCTTTACTTCTATAACTTTCGCGTTTTTCTTTACGGATCATTGGCAGTGAGTTGTGTTGCCGAGTGACTACCAAGTCTGGCACTACAATGATTCACATTTCGCCTCCTCGCTCACCTCAGGTGACCCCCCACAGGATGGGTATGGAGTGCATAATAAAGATATTAAACTAAGTAAACGCTCATCTGAGGAAAGAGTTACGAGTCTAAAATTTGGTCTCCGGGGAACACAATCTTCTAGTATTGGCTAGAAGCACTATAATTTTTTCATGCTCTATAATAGGGCCCTATAAACTATAATACTCGAGTCCCTTTCAGGCTTTAAGAATGACAGAGGGTACCTAGGCCAGGTCAGAGAATCTGACCTCGCAAAAAATACTTGGATGAATATGTGACATCTTAATAAGCTTATTGGAACACAAACACACAAAGACATGCGTGACGATATTAGATAAACACACTTCATTAATTTCACGCAGTGTGTCAACATTACTCACCCACTTGGTCAATACCACTCACATATTTTTGATTATCCACACAACAGTGGCCCTGTCATGCACCATGACACGAAGGTGATGCTTGCATGATTTATATTCAGAGATGTGCCTGCGTTTACGATCCTCCGCTTGTGTGGGCGCGTGTGCTACCTTGTGCTTGCATGCAAATGCAGCCACAAGCATAAGAACATAAAGGAGGAGCACTGCAGCAGGCCTACTGGCCTATGCTAGGCACGGCAAGAAGGAAAAGTATACTTATGTACAGTTCAGGACTATTATAGGGAACGTTTCGCCACGAGTGGCTTCTTCAGTCCTAATACAGAGATAACATGTTCATGTAGGTTTGCCAGGACGGGTCCTGGTCCGGGTCTTCTCTACGTGGGGACTGATTACCTCAAACTCTTTCTGATCTTCACCATTCTTTGTATAGGACTGATGAAGCCACTGTGTGGCGAAACGTTTCCTCAATCATGATACCCAAGTCTTACACATGTGTCTTAATCATCAAGAGTAAGGGTAGAGGATATTGTTGACCCAAACCTCTTCATGACGAACCTTCCAAAGACATTACGAGAAACTTAAAATTTAATTTTCCGACCACGGGGGCGTTGACCCCCGAAACATCCTCCAGGTTGACTCCAGGTACTCCACCCATGGGCGCTGGAAGGGGGGGATTTCTGGGATGCAGAAATCCTCCAGGACCCCGAATCCAGCCTAGTTATACTCTGGGAAGTGATTACTAATCCCCAGAGGCTGACACGAGGAGGCAAAGTGGGAGACTGGACGTGAATGACCAGCCTTCTAAAAGTCATTTTAAATCCTGGTCAAGGACCGGGCCGCTGGGGCGTTGACCCCCGAACACCTTCCAGGTGTGTAGCATAAAATACGGACAAGTTGAAGATTAAGACACATGTGTAACAGTTGGGTATCTTTATTGTTGAAACGTTTCGCCCACACAGTAGACTTCTTCAGTCACATACAGAGGCAACAGTAGTGAAATAACGATGATGTAATCAGTCCATCAACCTTGGAGAACAAGTATTTGAGGTGGTCAGTCCCTCAGCCGGGAGAAGAGTTCAGCTTCATGGTCTGGAACAATGTGAAGCTGAAGCAAGAGACAAGTGTCTTAAATACTGTCAAAGGTGAGCTGGAAGATCTGCAAGACGTTGTAGGGGACGGGATCCACTAACCTAACCTAGAAACCTAATCTAACCTAACTTAGACACATCACCTAACCTAACTTAAATTTACTAAAGATTTTTTAGCTAACTTCTGAGATATATATATATATATATATATATGTATATATATATATATATATATATATATATATATATATATATATATGTATATAATCATAGGTCAGTTTAAATTTATTTAATATCATTTAAAATCAATGATACGTTTTCTTCTTGATGTTTAGATTGATTGTTGCATTTTTATTTAAACAAGTTTCCAGACTTTTTAATTACAAACTGGTTACAGCAGTGAAAATACTGTCCAGCACCGTCCTGAATTCTTCAGAAAGGCAGTGTAGAAACTGCGTGTTCCTCTTGTTATGGCTGTCCTCTGAGGGGCATTAAGAACTACAAATACCTGGAGAGATTACTAGCACACCTTCGGAGGCTTCAACACACCCTGAAGGTGCATTTAGCATCAGATGATCCCAGATATAAGACTTACACCACGCTGACACCAGGTGCGGCTCACACCCGCTAAGATCTGTGTCCAGTAAGCCAGCCATAGTTCACGGATTACTGGAGGTCAGGAGGACGCTGTGTATATGGGCAAGATAGCCACCACACGACTTGGAATTCGCTAAAGGAAAACCTCGTGGCGATGTTTCGCTCGATCCTAGACCATTGTCAAGTCACAGATGGGACTTAGGTAGTAGTTCAAGATGATGATGATAATAATAATAATAATAATATTAATAATAATAATAATAATATCTTTATTTCTACCAGTACATGTACAAGGTATACAGACCATAGCTGACATCAATGACATACTACTATATAGAAAGTCCCTTGTTATGCTGAGCATTTCCCGCAAATTAGGTCAGTTTTGTCCCAGGATGCGACCCACACCAGTCCACTAACACCCCGGTACCTATTTTATTGATGGGTGAACATAGACAACCGGTGTAAGGAAACACGTCCAATGTTTTCACCCTCGCCGGGAATCGAACCCGGACTATCACCGTGTGAAACGAGAGCTTTTGACACCAGACCACGGGTCGAAACGTCGTGGTGCGGGTTTGGGTGAAATGTTCCAGCCACGTTTTGTTTTTTCTTTATTCTTTAAGGACTTGGGGAAATCCACACCTAGACTATCTATTAAGAATTATCATTCCATGATTATTTAGCGATTACATATTTTATATATCATGGATTAAAACAGGAGACAGTAAGGTTGCAATCCAAACCATGGCAAACATTAGGACGTGTTTCCTTAAGACACCTACTGTCCCTCTTCACCTAGCATTAAAATAGGTACCTGGGTGTTAGTGGACTGGTGTGGGTCGCATCCTGGGACAAAATTAACCTAAGTTGTGGGAAATGCTCTGCATAACCAGGGGCTTTCTATATGTCATTGGTGTCAGCTATGGTCTGTATAAGTTGTATCAGGTACTTGAAGAAATTAATATTATTATTATTATTATTATTATTATTATTATTGTCCTCTCACGAGAAAATACGTAATACCATCATATATACATCGCGTTGCCAACGTGTACAAGTCATGTACTGTCAGTTAATAACTGATTTAAAATATTTTTCCTTTATTGTTTATGGAATTTCAATAAAATATGACTTTTTTTCCAGTGACTTTTTTCACTGGTCTTGAGAACTAGTAACTACTATTGCTAGTACAACACACACACACACACACACACACACACACACACACACACACACCTCACTCAAGGAGAAAGACCTTGGGGTGAGTATATCACCGAGCACGTCTCCGGAAGCACACATCAACCAGATAACTGCTGCAGCATACGGGCGACTGGCAAACCTGAGAATAGCGTTCCGATACCTTAGTAAGGAATCGTTCAAGACACTGTACACTGTGTACGTCAGGCCCATACTGGAGTATGCAGCACCAGTTTGGAACCCACACCTGGTCAAACACGTAAAGAAATTAGAGAAAGTGCAAAGGTTTGCAACAAGGTTAGTTCCAGAGCTAAGGGAAATGTCCTATGAAGAAAGGTTAAGGGAAATCGGCCTGACGACACTGGAGGACAGGAAGATTAGGGTAGACATGATAACGACATAAAAAATACTGCGTGGAATAGATAAGGTGGACAGAGACAGGATGTTCCAGAGATGGGACACAGAAACAAGGGGTCACAATTGGAAGTTGAAGACTCAGACGAGTCAAAGGGATGTTAGGAAGTATTTCTTCAGTCATAGAGTTGTCAGGAAGTGGAATATTCTGGCAAGTGACGTAGTTGACGCAGGAACCATACATAAGATAAGATTTTCTTCGGATTTTTAACCCCGGAGGGTTAGCCACCCAGGATAACCCAAAAAGTCAGTGCGTCATCGAGGACTGACTGTCTTATTTCCATTGGGGTCCTCAATCTTGTCCCCCAGGATGCGACCCACACCAGTCGACTGACACCTATTTGCTGCTAGGTGAATATGACAACAGGTGTAAGGAACCACGTCGAAATGTTTGCACCTCGCCGGGAATCGAACCCGGGCCCTCCGTGTGTGAAGCGAGAGCTTTAGCCACCAGGCCACCGGGCCATAGTTTTAAGACGAGGTATGATAAAGCTCATGGAGCATGGATCAGTGAAAAGGCGGGGCCAGGAGGTATGACTCGTCCCCTGCAACCACAAATAGGTGAGTACACACAATAAATTGAAAGCCTGGTTGTTAAGTATTCACAGAGTGGACGTCTAGCCTTACTTAGTATGCTGAGGCTGACTCATCCATCCCGCGGAGCTGAGATGCAGCTTCCTAGCTAGGTTATGTTGGCTACCTGAGATCTATGAGTCCTGGCTCCTCCCTCTTAGTGGGCATGAAAGAAGGGGTGTGGGTGGTTACTGACATCACCACCACCACCGTACTGTCACTACCACCACCAACACCACGACACTATCACCATCACTACTACTACTGCTACCACTGTACTATCACCATTACTACTACCACCACCATCACAACACTATCACCACCACTACTACAACTTCAACAACCCACCACCACCACGACCATAACCACTTCCACAACCACAACTACCACCATTACCACTATCTCAGTCCAGAACAGATTTGATGGAAATCACTGGTTTGGTAATAGAGTTGTGGATGAGTGGAACAAACTCCCGAGTACCGTCATAGAAGCTAAAACCTTGTGTACTTTTAAAAATAGGTTGGATAAATACACGAGTGGGTGTGGGTGGGTGTGAGTTGGACCTGACTAACTTGTGCTAGTGGGTCTGATGCCGTGCTCCTTCCTTAAGTGAATGTGACCTGACCTGACTAGGTTGGGTCATTGGTTTAAGCCAGCGGAGTCTAGGACAGGCCTGCTACAGTGTTCCTTCTTTTTTTTATGTTCTTATTTAAGTTTACATTAATATAATAAACAAAATGAAATATATTTTTTTTCGTTAGGTTCAGAACGATTTTTGCGAAATTATTGCAAGAAGAGCGTTGCTATTTAAGCCAAAATCGCAAGTTCCCAAGTGACGCTCTTCTCCACTCGGCCACAAATGCCACAAACTTGGCGGCCTGGTTTACAAGCCATGGTTCTTCCCAGCCCTGGCTGGGAAGAACCACTGGAGTTTAGCATCAGTTCTGCGAGAACCAACAACATAGTCCGGTTCATATGTTTACATCTCCCTAGTAGGAGTTCACAGGTTCGAACCTAAAGAAATCTAATACGAAAAAAAAATGTCTAATGCAAATATAATCATCGCTTTTGGATCAATGCTCTGCATACATAGGGACTTTCTGAAGGTCACTCACCTTTCTATAAGCATTGTATCGTGTTGAAATTATTATAATTATTATTAAGCTGATGAACATGATACTTATAAGATTAAGACACATGTGAAACAGTTAGTTATCTTTAATGATGAAACGTTTCGCCCACACAGTAGACTTCTTCAGTCAAATACAAAGGCAGCAGTAGAAATGAAATAATGTAATCAGTCAACCTTGGAGAAAAAGTATTTGAGGGGGTCAGTCCCTCATCCTGGAGAAGAGCTCAGCTCTAGGGATATATCGGATGTGAAAATTTAGATATCCGCGGATGCGGATGTGTATACGGATGTCTTCCTTACCATTTAACGGATACGGATGAGAGAAATTGTGCGGATGTTCCGCGGATTTTGGATGCGGATGCATATGCGGATATCTGTTTACAGTAAAATGCGGATGCAGATGTGGATGTAAGAAATTGTGCGGATGTTCCGCGGATGTGGATATCCGATACATCACTACTCAGCTCCATGGTATGGAACGATATAAACCATACCACGGGTGGGGATAGAACCCGCGATCAGTCATAAAACTCCAGACCGACGCGGTAGCCAGCCTGCTGGCTACTAAAACTCCAGACGCGTTGGTATGGAGTCTTATGACTCTCTGACCGCGGGTTCTATCCCCACCCTTGTTATGATTTGTTTGCAATCGTGTCATTAATGTATCAGTACTGTATACCATTAATGTATGCTGCTTCCCAGCCTTGGTGAATACCAGAGCTGAGTTGGCTATCAACATTGCAGTTGCATCATGACTTACAGTCTTGACAGCAGCCCTGACTACAGGACGTCGGAGGATGTGACAATGCACAAACGGACGGAGTTATTAAACCATACCACGGACGGGGATAGAACCCGTCCGTGGTATGGTTTGGAAATAAATGGTATAAAATACCGACACAATGGAAAAATAAACACATAAGCAGTATAATGTGATCCTTTATTGACAACGTTTCGCCCACGCAGTGGGCTTTATCGAGTGACTTGATAAAGCCCACTGCGTGGGCGAAACGTTGTCAATAAACGTGGTATGGTTTATTAGCAATCATGTCATTACGATTTCGTGGGTCGTGACGGTGTTATTTACAAACTATCACTCCATAACAGGATTCGAACCTACACACTCCGCGTAAGTATTACGTACTTCAATGCACAGTGTGTAGGCTCGAATCCTGTTGTCGATTTAGAGATTATATATATATATATATATATATATATATATATATATATATATATATATATATATATATATATATATATATATATATATGTCGTGCCTAATAGGTAAAACTGGTCAATTAATAAGAACTCATTTAAAATTAAGTTCTTTCTAAAATTTTCTCTTATACGTTTAAAGATATATTTATTTTTTCATTTATGTTAATGTAAAAATTAATAATTTTGTACCAAAAGAACCTTAGAAAACTTACCTAACCTTATTATAACAAACGCAATTTAATTTAGCCTAATCCAACCTAATATATTTTAGACAAGTTTACAATAAATTAATGATAAACACAATTAAATATTTTTTTCGTTAGGCATAGAATGATTTTTTGCGAAATTATTGCATACACAAATTTTCGATTGCCTTCTTCGGCAAGAAGAGCGTTGTTATTTAAGCCAAAATCTCAAGTTTTACCTGTTCAGCACGATATGTATATATTTATGTACACACAAAACGCTCTTATATGGGTGTGAAGCATGGGTTGTGAATGTTGCAACAAGGAGAAGGCTGGAGGCAGTGGAGATGTCATGTCTGAGGGCAATGTGTGGTGTGAATATAATGCAGAGAATCCGTAGCTAGGAAATTAGGAGGTGTGGGATTACCAAAACTGAGGGCTGACGAGGGTTTGTTGAGGTGGTTTGGACATGTAGAGAGGATAGAACAAAATAGAATGACTCACGAAATCGTAATGACACGATTGCAAACAAACCATACCGCGGGTTCGAACCCCACCCGTGGTATGGTTTGGTTAAAATAGAATGATTTCGAATTTCGAAAGTGTATAAATCTGTAGTGGAGGGAAGGCGGGGTAGGGGTCGGCCTATGAAAGGTGGGAGGGGGCAAAGGAGGTTTTGTGTGTGAGGGGCTTGGACTTCCAGCAAGCATGTGTGAGTGTGTTAGATAGGAGCGAATGGAGACAAAGAATTTTTTTTAGGACTTTACGTGCTGTTGGAGTGTGAGCAAGGTAACATGAAGGGATTCAGGGAAACCGACAGGCCGGACTTGAGTCCTGGAGGTGGGAAGTACAGTGTCTGCACTCTGAAGGAGGGGTGTTAATGTTGCAGTTTTATAATTGTAGTGTAAGCACGCTTCTGGCAAGACAGTGATGGAGTGAATAATGGAGTAAAAATTTCTTTTTCGGGCCACCCTGCCTTGGTGGGAGACGGCCGATGTGTTAATAAAAAAAAAAATAATGTTTAAGTTAGGTAAGAGGTCACAAGGGAAACCTGATACTGTGACCTTCCTTCATGGGCCAGTAGACCTGCTGCAGTGTACTTCTTCCTTATGTTCTTACACATCCTGTCCCCTCTTACTGTTCCATGCCTCGTCATGAAGGAGGATAAACACACACATCCTGTCCACTCCTTCGCAAACTCTTCTTCAGAACTGTCACCAGAAAGAACAGGGATATACATCCCGTCTTATCTCTCCTCAGACACTGTCCTGAGTCCCGTCACAGGAAGCAGTGGGACAAACACAGGTGTCACGTTACAAGACAACACCCATACTGACTCCACTCTAATTATTGTATGTGTGTGTGTGTGTGTGTGTGTACAGCCCTCAAGGATCCCAATAGAAACATAAGACAGAAGGAACACTGCAGCAGGCCTACTGGCCCATGCGAGGCAGGTCCAAGGCTCCTACCGGCTTAAGCCAATGCCTTAACCTAGTCAGGTCAGGTCACATTCACTTACTTAAGGAGCACGGCATCTGACCTAGTAGTACAAGCTAGTCAGGTCCAACTCACACTCACCCGCACCTTGATTCACTTTTCTGGGTAATTTACACTATGCATAACAACACTGTGAATAAATAGTGAACTTCCAAGTGCTTTCGTGATTTCTCACATTATCAAGGAACTTGATAATGTGAGAAATCCCCAAAGTGCTTGCAAATTCACCATTTTTTCACAGTGGGTGGTTACTAGGAATGATAACCTTAACTCTCTATGTAATGCACAGATAGGTCAATGGGAGACAACAGATCCATTCTTATCTCAGACACCACAAGACATATATATACACTGTACTAAGGTACGAAAAAAATAATAGTAAACTTGCCGTATGTAAAATGTGTAAGGGGTTGGTGCATAATGAATGTGTGTTTGATTATGGTAATGGTGCCAGATTTCATTTTGTTTGTAACAAATGCACTTTGGCACAGTTACCCTTTAACAATGATGACATTGATTTACCTATTTTTAATGCTAATGACCCCTTGCCATATATTGATGATTATAATTGTTTTATGAAAACAGGCCTTCACTTTATTTATGTCAACGCAAGATCACTTCTTCCAAAATTGGCAGAGATTAGGATTCTAGCTAACAGAACTAGAGCGGCAGTTATATCCATCTCGGAATCCTGGTTGGATGATACGGTGACTGACGACGAGGTCAAAATAGAAGGTTACAATATAAAACACTTAGATAGGAATAGAAAAGGTGGTGGGGTATGTGCCTACATAAAGAACGACTTAGCCTATAATCCAAGACCTGATTTAAATGACAATAAACTGGAGATTCTATGGTTTGAAGTGTTGCTTCCCAAGACCAAACCCATCTTAGTAGGAACTAGTTACCGCCCTCCCACCCATGACCAGTTCTTAGAGGACTTTTCGAGAGTCTTGTCAGGACTTGATAACAATGACGAGACAGTAATACTAGGAGACTTCAATATCTGTTTTCAACAGCAAAATAACGGGCTATGTAAAAGATATAAGCAAATTCTAGGTTTAAATAGTTACACTCAACTAATTAATACACCAACCCGGATCACACAGTTCTCAGCCACCCTAATTGACCACATACTTTGTAACCGCTGAGAACATTAGTCAGTCAGGGGTCATTACCACAGGTCTTAGTGATCATTTCATCATTTACTGCACCAGGAAAATCACTAGGGAACGGATAGGCCTACACAAGACAATAAAAGTTAGGTCAACTAGAAACTACAGTAAAGAAACACTGGTAAATATGCTACACAATTGTGACTGGTCATTGATAACAAGTTGCAAGGACGTAAATGATGCCTGGGAAAAATTCAAAACAATGTTCACTGCCATCCTTGATAATATTGCACCAGTTAAAGAGGTTAGGATTAAACGAAGAACTGAACCCTGGATGACTACTGAGACAATATGACATTCAGAGACCAGTTGATAAAAAGATTTAAGGCAAACAGACAGGATATTGTAGCGCTAAATGAATTCCAAAGGTGAGGAACAGAGTGCAGAGGCTTATAAAAGGTGCAAAGGCAAGGCACTATTGCTCAAAAATGGAAGAGGACAAGAATAACCCTAGAAAGCTCTGGCAACAACTAAAACAGTTGGGGTATAGCCATAAACCCGTAGATAGATCCAACATAATACTAAACGTCGATAACGAGGTATGCCACAAAACAACTAAAGTGGCAAATTGTTTTAATTCATACTACACAACTGTCGCATCAACACTAGTAAGTAAGCTACCAGCTGCATCAAATACCTTTAATACAGACTCTGATAAGT
Source organism: Cherax destructor (assembly GCA_009830355.1). Classification (NCBI taxonomy): domain Eukaryota; kingdom Metazoa; phylum Arthropoda; class Malacostraca; order Decapoda; family Parastacidae; genus Cherax; species Cherax destructor. The sequence continues at coordinate 119,055 of WNWK01003816.1, forward strand.
TTAAAACATACTATACCAATAAAGGGGTAACTCCAAACAGTTGCCAACTAGTAAGTGTATCTCATGACTTCGTGCAAAAAGAACTAAGCAGGTTAAACCCAACTAAAAGCACCGGCCCAGATAACATCCCGTCTAAGTTCCTAAAAGACGGTGCCTCTGAACTGGCAATCTCCATTACTCACATAATAAATTTGTCCATCACCACTAATACAGTACCAGAGGGGTTCAAGGAGGCCAGAGTTACTCCTATCTTCAAGAAAAATAGTAGGTCTGATGTCAGCAACTATAGGCCTGTTAGTATACTCAGTGTAATATCCAATATTCTAGAGAGGGCGGTGTACTGTCAAGTAGTTAAATATCTTAGTGACAACAACATTCTTCATAGTTACCAATCAGGCTTTAGGAGCTCTTACTCAACCGACACCTCACTAATTAATCTGATGGATTACATGAGAACTGAAATGTCTATAGGGAACCTCATAGGAATGGTAACTTTAGACTTGCAAAAGGCCTTCGATACTGTCAACCACAATATATTATGTAAGAAACTTCAAGCTATCGGCATAGGTTCCATAGACTGGTTTAAGTCCTATCTTATCAATAGGAAATAAATTGTCAAAATCAACAAAACAGAATCAGAACCACTGCCGATAGCATGTGGAGTTCCCCAAGGTAGTATTCTGGGTCCCTTATTATTCCTGTGTTATGTAAATGACATGTCCATCAGTGTCAAGTGCAAACTCCTACTGTATGCGGATGACAGTGCTCTGTTAGTGTCAGGTAAAGACCCACAAAATATAGCTAATGTAATAACACTGGAACTGGAGTCCTGCAGCAAATGGTTAGTAGACAACAAACTATCGTTACATCTAGGGAAAACAGAAGCCATACTCTTTGGCACGAAATATAAACTGAGCAGGGTAAATAATTTTAATATCCGGTGTAATGGGGAATCCATCACTTCAGTTTCCTCAGTAAAATATCTGGGAATCCCCTTTGACCCATGCATGTCAGGAGAATTGATAGGGAACAGTGTAGTAAAGAAAGCGAATGCCAGACTGAAGTGCCTCTACAGACAAGCACAGTGTCTACCTACCGAGGCTCGCAGGACCCTATGTCTAGCCCTTATACAATGTCATATTGACTACGCTTGCTCTTCATGGTACTCTGCCTTGACAAAAAACTGAAAGATAAACTGCAAATCACACAGAACAAAATGGTAAGATTCATCCTGGACCTGGGATCAAGAGAGCATGTAGGCCAGGATGAATTATAACAATTGGTTATGCTGAATATTGAAGACAGAGTAAAACAACTTAAATTGAATCAAGTTTATAAAATTGCTCACAAACAGTGTCCAGAATATCTTGCTGCCAATTTTGTCAAGGCTGGGAACCAAAGCAGTCATAGTACTAGGGAGAGAGAGCACAACTTTGTAGTACCCACAGTCAGTGGCCAGGCTTCAAACACCTTTTATTGTACAGCAATAAAGGAATGGAACAGACTGCCTGCACATGTCAAAGCCAGTCATAGCATGAGCCAGTTCAAGAAGAGAACCAAAAGGTACCTAATGAATGTAGCAACAGAAAGGTACCTAATGAATGTAGCGACAGAAAGGTACCTAATGAATGTAGCGACAGAAAGGTACCTAATGAATGTAGCGACAGAAAGGTACCTAATGAATGTAGCGACAGAAAGGGAGGAGAATGTTTTTTTTATTTTTTTAGCTAACATACATGTAAATGTAAATAACTCTTTTTATCTTATTCCTAGTATATATTCTTTATAGTATAATAACATATATCTCCTACAGTGTATAATATTAAGGTATTAAATGGACCTCAATGGAAATAAGTCACACTGACTGACTTTTTTGGGTTATCCTGGGTTTTCTACACATATGCTGCTATGTATGATAATCTATGTAACTGTATTTGTGTATACCTGAATAAACTTACTAACTTACCAGATATTATTTCATTACGAATTTAAAAAAGGTCGTATCTTCACTGGATTATATATGGTAACTACTTAGTGAGGTGATCATTGGGTGTTCAGACCTACACAACACTTCATAGCACTATAGGCGGTCTGTGAGTACATTAACAAATATGTATGTAAATATGTATATATATATAAATACACATATGTATGTAAATACACATTTAATATATAGCTAATATGTTTTTTTGGTCTCAGTGACAATAATGTCCTTATGATGTGAAATTCCCCTTCGTGTGGAAGTTGTCTGAAAAATGCAACGTGATAGTAACTCCAGTCCTTTATGTTCAATAACATGAACATAACAGTCCTTTATGTTCAATAACATGAACATAACAGTCCTTTATGTTCAATAACATGAACATAACAGTCCTTTATGTTCAATAACATGAAAATAACAGTCCTTTATGTTCAATAACATGAAAATAACAGTCCTTAATGTTCAATAACATGAAAATAACAGTCCTTTATGTTCAATAACATGAACATAACAGTCCTTTATGTTCAATAACATGAACATAAAGAATAAAAAGAAAATCAATAGCGAGAGCAACAAGAACAAGAGCAAGAACAAAATAAGAACAAGTACACGAACAGGAAGAACAAGAAAAAAAATGAACAAGAACACGATGACAGAACATAAACAAAAATAATAACAAAAACAAGAACAAGAGAACAGTTAGAACAAGAAGAACATATGGGTTCCAGCAAACTACATTAACTCAGTTATTAGGCCCAAGTGTTGACTATTACAAGTCCAGTACTGACCACCAGAGTAATGATGAAACTGTCCCATCTGAGGGTAATTAATAACCACTCCCCTCTATTATCCCCTCAGGGTTACTATCCTTCCGTAATTAACACACACACACACACACAGGGCCAGGAGCTATGACTCGACCCTTGCAACCACAATTAGGTGAGTACACACCAAACAGGCCAAGTGTTTATTGACAAGTGCCTTTGCCAACTACTACTACCACCACCACTAATTCCACTACTATCACCACTAATTCCACTACTATCACCACTAATTCCACTACTACCACCACTAATTCCACTACTACTGCATACGGCTAGAAGTAACAGCCTGGTTGATCAGTCCCTGATCCACCGTAAAGCCTGGTCATGGACGGGGCTGCGGGGGCGTTGACCCCCCAGAACACCCAGGTATACTCCAGGTAGATGGTATGGTGCAGAAGAGCAAGGGGTAGAATGGGTAGACAGGGGTAGCATGTGTAGACAGGGGTAGCAGGGGTAGACAGGGGTAGTAGGGGTAGACAGGAGTAGCATGGGTAGACAGGGGTAGCAGGGGTAGACAGGGGTAGCAGGGGTAGAAGGGGTAGACAGAGGTAGACAGGGGTAGCATGGGTAGACAGGGGTAGCAGGGGTAATAAAATTTGTGGGACTGGCTTCGGCTGGAGGAGGGATGGTCTGGTCTTGATGATCCTTAATGACCTGGAGAATAGGTAGTAGGTTAGAAAGGATGGGTAAGGAAGGGATGTGAGATGGGTAGTAGGTTAGAAAGGATGGGTAAGGAAGGGATGTGAGATGGGTAGTAGGTTAGAAAGGATGGGTAAGGAAGGGATGTGAGATGGGTAGTAGGTTAGAAAGGATGGGTAAGGAAGGGATGTGAGATGGGTAGTAGGTTAGAAAGGATGGGTAAGGAAGGGATGTGAGATGGGTAGTAGGTTGGAGGGACTGGAGGCAATGTGTCTGGGGTATGGATGGGAGAGCAGGTGGATAGAACAGAATGTAAAAATGAGTGGAAGCAAGGGATAGGAGGGATGGGATGCAGTTCCTGTAAGGAATGGGATGTGACTGATATGGGAGGGATGGGATGGGACTAAATGGAAACAAGTCCCTGACATTTATGGCTCTCCTAGGTAATTTACACAAGTTATTATATATGATAATCGCACGTATGTTTACCTCTTCCTAAATAACAACAAGAAATGAGCACTGCAGCAGGCCTACTGGCCTATGCGAGGCAAGTCCAAGTCACCTACCGGCTTATGCCACTGACCCAACTTAGTCAAGTCCAGGTCACATCCACTTAAGGAAGGAGCACGGCATCTGTCACGTTCAACTCACACCCACCCAAACTTACAAGACCATTGGCTGGCAAGGGAAGCGAGGAGGGCGAGGACGAGTGTTGGTGATGGTGGAGTGTTGGTGGTGGTGGAGTGGTGGTGGAGTGGTGGTGGTGGTTAGAATGGCTCGTGCAGACATCAGAGGCTGGCGACGTGGACTGGGAATGTGGACAGAGACGTGAGTTACTTATAAGCGATAGAGGTGAGGACATAGTGCGTGCTGAGACGCATCAAAGAAAATACAAAGCAACACAAGTCCAGCGCACCTCAGAACTCTGATGGTAAATACTGGACCCACTAACCTACGTGTATCGAAGTGTCTGATATATTATAATATATATATATATATATATATATATGAAGGGTATGGCAGAGGCAGGGAGGGTGTGGTTCAGACCAGTTTAGCGGGCAACATCATCGGGTATTATGAGACAGGATCGGCTGCCCTTCGCCTTGGCTTGGGTACTGTTGCCAAAGTCCCTGGGCATGCAACCTTCCCTTCCTCTGGGCATGCAACCTTCCCTTCCTCTGGGCATGCAACCTTCCCTTCTTCTGCTAAGTTGCAGTAGCACTGAAACCTAAGTTGTTTACTTTAAGCGTTAACAAAAATAATTCCGAGCTTACACGTTTAGTGGGATAATCAAGTAGAGGTTCGTAGGAATCCCAGTGTGGTAGAATGTTGGTAGTGCTGAGCACCCTGCTGAATATTCATAAGGGGAGTGAGTTACGAGTCAGTGTAATTGTTAGGTTAGAAGGTGTAATCAGGAATGAAAGTTTACGGAAAAGCAACATCAGGGAGCGACTACCGACCCACTACCAACACTTAGTCAAACATACTCTAGGACTTGTAAACACTAGCGATCCACACTCCTTGTGTACACAACTTCTTAGCTAACTACTAATACGGCACTTAGAAGTCTTGGATACAGCCTGACAGCTTAGTAGCTGTCAGTAATTTGCATGAAGTACTGCTGTCGGGACAGAGACAGGCTTGGAAAGATGGAGGTTCCTTATCTCTCATACGGATTCCAGTAAAGCAACAATAATGTTCAGATAACATTTGTTCACATTTTGAACCCGGGGAGGGTTAGCCACCCAGGATAACCCAGGGGAGGGTTAGCCACCCAGGATAACCCAGGGGAGGGTTAGCCACCCAGGATAACCCAGGGGAGGGTTAGCCACCCAGGATAACCCAGGGGAGGGTTAGCCACCCAGGATAACCCAGGGAGGGTTAGCCACCCAGGATAACCCAGGGAGGGTTAGCCACCCAGGATAACCCAGGGAGGGTTTGCCACCCAGGATAACCCAGGGGAGGGTTAGCCACCCAGGATAACCCAGGGGAGGGTTAGCCACCCAGGATAACCCAGGGGAGGGTTAGCCACTCAGGATAACCCAGGGGAGGGTTAGCCACCCAGGATAACCAGGAGGGTTAGCCACCCAGGATAACCAGGAGAGGGTTAGCCACCCAGGATAACCCAGGGAGGGTTAGCCACCCAGGATAACCCAGGGAGGTTAGCCACCCAGGATAACCCAGGGGAGGGTTTGCCACCCAGGATAACCCAGGGAGGGTTAGCCACCCAGGATAACCCAGGGAGGGTTAGCCACCCAGGATAACCCAGGGAGGGTTAGCCACCAGGATAACCCAGGGAGGGTTAGCCACCCAGGATAACCGAGGGAGGGTTAGCCACCCAGGATAACCGAGGAGGGTTAGCCACAAGGATAACCCAGGGAGGGTTAGCCACCAAGGATAACCCAGGGAGGGTTAGCCACCCAGGATAACCCAGGGGAGGGTTAGCCACCCAGGATAACCCAGGGAGGGGTTAGCCACCCAGGATAACCCAGGGAGGGTTAGCCACCCAGGATAACCCAGGGAGGGTTAGCCACCCAGGATAACCCAGGGAGGGTTAGCCACCCAGGATAACCGAGGAGAGGGTTAGCCACCCAGGATAACCCAGGGAGGGTTAGCCACCCAGGATAACCCAGGGAGGGTTAGCCACCCAGGATAACCCAGGGGAGGTTAGCCACCCAGGATAACCCAGGGAGGGTTAGCCACCCAGGATAACCCAGGAGAGGGTTAGCCACCCAGGATAACCCAGGGAGGGTTAGCCACCCAGGATAACCCAGGGAGGGTTAGCCACCCAGGATAACCCAGGGGAGGGTTAGCCACCCAGGATAACCCAGGGAGGGTTAGCCACCCAGGATAACCCAGGGAGGGTTAGCCACCCAGGATAACCCAGGGAGGGTTAGCACCCAGGATAACCCAGGGAGGGTTAGCCACCCAGGATAACCCAGGGAGGGTTAGCCACCCAGGATAACCCAGGGAGGGTTAGCCACCCAGGATAACCGAGGAGAGGGTTAGCCACCCAGGATAACCCAGGGAGGGTTAGCACCCAGGATAACCCAGGGAGGGTTAGCCACCCAGGATAACCCAGGGAGGGTTAGCCACCCAGGATAACCCAGGGAGGGTTAGCCACCCAGGATAACCCAGGGAGGGTTAGCCACCCAGGATAACCCAGGGGAGGGTTAGTCACCCAAGGATAACCCAGGGGAGGGTTAGCCACCCAGGATAACCCAGGGGAGGGTTAGCCACCCAGGATAACCCAGGGGAGTGTTAGCCACCCAGGATAACCCAGGAGAGGGTTAGCCACCCAGGATAACCCAGGGAGGTTAGCCACCCAGGATAACCCAGGAGAGGGTTAGCCACCCAGGATAACCCAGGGGAGTGTTAGCTTCCCAGGATAACCCAGGAGAGGGTTAGCCACCAAGGATAACCCAGGGGAGGGTTAGCCACCCAGGATAACCCAGGAGAGGGTTAGCCACCCAGGATAACCCAGGAGAGGGTTAGCCACCCAGGATAACCCAGGAGAGGGTTAGCCACCCAGGATAACCCAGGGGAGTGTTAGCTTCCCAGGATAACCCAGGAGAGGGTTAGCCACCAAGGATAACCCAGGAGAGGGTTAGTCACCCAGGATAACCCAGGAGAGGGTTAGCCACCCAGGATAACCCAAGAAAGTCAATGCGTCATCGTAAACTGTGTATTATTTCCATTGTGGTCCTTCAATCTTGTCCCCCAGGATGCCACCCACACCAGTCACCTAACACCCAGGTACCTGCTTACTGCTAGTTGAACAGGGACAGCATGTGTAAGGAGACTAACACCCAGGTACCTACTTACTGCAAGGTGAATAGTGACAGCAGGCGTAAGTTGAATAACACCCAGGTACTTGCTTACTGCTAGGTGAATAGGGACAGCAGGTGTAGGTGACTAACACCCAGGTACCTGCTTACTGTTAGGTGATCAGGTACAGCAGATATAAGAAAACATGCCCATCATTGCCACCCATGCCGGGGATTGAACCACGGACACTCAGTGAAGCGAGTGCGTTTCCACCTGAGCCAAGGGACATGGTGGAGTCTTACACACTGAAAAGCGTATATCTCTCAGTGTATATACACAAAGTTTCCTATAAGCAGTGTTCTTGTCTAGTGTACACATAACCTGCAGACCAAACTAGTCAGATCCAGGTATTTATCTAACCTATTATTAAAACTACAGAAGGTTTTAGCTTCTACGACGGTACTCGGAGTTTGTTCCACTCATCCACAACTCTACGTCAGACCTGGCTAGACGCCAGGCGTTCCCACACGAGGCTAGTAAGGTACACAACACTTAATGTGGTGTAGCTGGCTTTTGTTCTAGTCTGAGTGACATGTTAATCAGGGTCTGAGTGTGACAGTGGTGTTATCTAGTGAGCAAGGCATGAGGGGGACAGGTGCCACGCTGATAGGTGCTGGAATTTGTTGTGTGTATTTAAATGCTCCTGTGGTTACCGTAGTGTGTTGTGTTAGGTTGAATTGTGTTGTGGTTTATTGTGTTGCAGTGTAATGTGACTTAGCATTATGGTACACCATCTGGTGATAGTTTACTGGCGTCTTAAAGACGTTCCAACATTTCATACGTTACTATCCCATCAAATAGTTAACCATCCACCTTTCCAATTTCATACGTAAATATCTCAAAAAATATTGAAAATCATATCATAACCACTATAACCATTACTCATTTCATATTATAATCTCCCTACGAACTACTGCTCACTCGTCTATAACATAAGGGTTTACTTGGAGAGGGTTTCGGGGGTCAACGCCCCCGCGGCTCGGTCTGAGACCAGGCCTCGTGGTGGATCAGGGTCTGATCAACCAGGCTGTTACTGCTGGCCGCACTCAAACTGACGTACGAACCACAGCCTGGTTGGTTAGGTACTGACTTTAGGTGCCTGTCCAGTGCCTTCTTGAAGACAGCCAGTGGGCTATTGATAATCCCCCTTATGTATGCTGGGAGGCAGTTGAGCAGTCTTGGGCCCCTGACACTTATTGTGTTGTCTCTTATCGTGTTAGTGGCACCCCTGCTTTTTATTGGGAGGATGTTACATCGTCTCCCGAGTCTTTTGCTTTCATAGGGAGTGATTTTCGTGTGAAAGTTTGGTACTAATTCCTCTAGGATTTTCCAAGTGTTTATTATCATGTATCTCTCTCGCCTGCGTTCCAGGGAATAAAAATCAAGGACTTCAACCGTTCCCAGTAATTTAGGTGCCTTATCGTATTTGTGTGTACCGTGAAAGTTCTTTGTACATTCTCCAGCCTTGAAGGGGGCAGTTAGTGTACAGCAGTATTCCAGCCTAGAGAGAACAAGCTATTTGAAGAGAATCATCATGGGCTTGGCGTCCCTAGTTTTGAAGGTTCTCATTATCCATCCTATCATTTTCCTAGCAGATGTTGTAGATACATTGTTGTGGTCTTTGAAGGTCAGGGTAGTCTCAAAATTTCAGAAGCATGGTGTGTGGGCGAAACGTTTCGGAATAAAGATACATAACTGTTACACATGTGTCTTACTTATCAACCCGTCAGTAATGTATACAGTTTTAATATTGACCTTGTAAACAACGTTGTGTGGTATTTCCTGTGAGGTGGGATCGAACCCTAACATCAAAGGTTCTCCAGAACCACAGGAAAAATAGCCTCCAGTAGGAAAAAAAAAAAGCCAGCTTTTATACAGGTATGTCATCACTGTTGGAATATAGGATATAGAAGTCCAGATTGTCCTTCGAAGATGTGTGATTTGACGTGTTTCGAAATGCCTGGATGTTTGGGCACTCTAAGATGTGCAAGAGAGTGGCACTGGATGTTTGGGCACTCTAAGATGTGCTAGAGAATGGCACTGGATGTTTGGTTCATGTTATGTTTTCTTGTTTGCGGATTGTGTCCAAGGGGAAGAAGGTATGCATGTGGGGTATATGGGTAGTTCTTTATAAGAAGTGTATACCTCTTCTTGTCTATATTTGTTATATCATATTATTGTGTATAGATCAGAAGTATACTAAAGGTGGCTCTCTAAGATGTGCTAGAGAGTGGCACTGTGTCTACACACTCTACACATGACTGACATCTACAAGCTAAACTACGAAAAATAATTGTAGTCCAGCCTTAATCTAATACCTGGAGTATAACTAGAGAGGGTTTCGGGGGTCAACGCCCCCGCACCCCGGTCAGTTATAACATTAATGGAATATAAGGACAAGCTGATGTTTCGCCCACCAGTGGCTTTATCAATACACCCCTCTCAGTGTATGTACACACCCCTCTCAGTGTATGTACACACCCCTCTCAGTGTATGTACACAGACACCCCTCTCAGTGTATGTACACAGACACACCTCTCAGTGTATGTACACAGACACACCTCTCAGTTTATGTACACAGACACACCTCTCAGTGTATGTACACAGACACACCTCTCAGTGTATGTACACAGACACACCTCTCAGTGTATGTACACAGACACACCTCTCAGTGTATGTACACAGACACACCTCTCAGTGTATGTACACAGACACACCTCTCAGTGTATGTACACAGACACACCTCTCAGTGTATGTACACAGACACACACACCTCTCAGTATATGTACACAGACACACCTCTCAGTGTATGTACACAGACACACCTCTCAGTGTATGTACACAGACACACCTCTCAGTGTATGTACACAGACACACCTCTCAGTGTACACATCCAAGGTATTAGATTTCATTACCATATTGCGAGTTACTCTCTGCTCTAACCAATAAAATAGTATATAACTTATATTTCAAAATACATCTCAAAAAGTCAGTCAGGGCGAAAATTAGACAAAAATAGTGAAGTTCAGAGAAACCTGATTGAAAGGGTTAGAAGAGGATGGTGTCCACTTCACCAGTATAAAAAGGCGCTTCTCAAGAACTAGCGAACAATAATAAGAAGCGGGGGAATGAGAGGACATAAAAGAACCGAGAAGAATAAGGGGAAGATGTAGGCGCTGCAAGAGGCCATGGGAAAGCCAGAGATGAAAACTGGATTGGCGACCAAGTTGCTTACATCTATCAATAGGTACGGTGGTTCAGTCTGGTGTTTATGTATTGGGAGGATTCCAGTGGTGGATTGATCTGTTTGGGGTTAAAGGGATCATCGCCCCCCGTCCCTATTGCTGGTGGACCAGTCCTCTTGGTCCAAGGAGCTGTTAGTGCACAGCAACATTCCAGTCTTCAGATAACTGGTTCAGAAAACAGACAAGTTAATAAAAGACTTTTGCAACACTTAGGAATCTTTACTGTAGACGTTTCGCCCTCCAGTGGCTTTATCAATACAGATTCTAGGACAAAATTTGAAGACAGTAGAACTATATACAAACATGAGGTAATCAGTCCCTCAGTCTTGGAGTTGGTGTAGGCTGGCGCTTAAATAGGCGTCAGCTGACGCCTATTTAAGCGCCAGCCTCCTTGCCTGTTCTTCAGAACCTCCACACCTGCGGTGCTGTTAACACAAACTCCAAGACTGAGGGACTGATTACCTTATCTTTTGTATATAGTTCTACTGTCTTCAAGTTTTGTTCTAGAATCTGTATTGATAAAGCCACTGGAGGGCTAAAACCTGATCATCTCATTTCTTGGGTGTTTTATGAGCCGTGAGGTTTTACCGCTTCCCCGTGAATACAATGGTAACATCAAGTCTTACCACATACCACGGGTGGGGTTCGAACCCGCGGTCAGAGAGTCTCAGAACTCTAGACCGTCGCGTAAGCCACTGGGCCAGCTAGCTTCAATAAGATTCATCCAACTAGGTATATTTCTACACCATAGGAAGGTTAGCATAGGCACCACTGTGTCCACAAATGCAAGTTTTTACAGACGAATCTCCAGCTAGCATGGCCGTGACGAACTCTAGCTCAAGTCCCCTTCAAAGCCGTCAACATGACTCACGAAATCGTAATGACACGATTGCAAACAAACCACAAACCACAAACCACGGTCTAGAGTTCTGAGACTCTCTGACCGCGGGTTCGAACCCCACCCGTGGTATGTGGTTTGTTTGCAATCGTGTCATTACGATTTCGTGAATCAAGTCTTAAGCAACGTGGGAAAGAGTTGAGAGCTACTTGAACCTCTAAGGAATCATCCAGGTAAGATGCTGTGAGGCATGTGGGAGGAGGCAGATGCCAGCAGCATCCCTGTACAGATCACCTCTCCTGATACCTGCATCTTCTTTCCCTACAAAGGATATGCTGTGGCGAGTGTTTTTTTCCTTCTTAACTTTGTTGGGTAGCTGTGGTTTTGTTAAGGACCTGCTTTGTATGGGCCAGTAGGCCTTCTGCAGTGTTCCTCCATTCTTATGTTGTTATGAATGGTATACAATACCGACCCCATGAAAAATTAGTATGTTGAAGTCTTCAAGTCTACGGTGGTCTTCACCAACTCCAAGACTGAGGGACTGATTACCTCGTTTTTCGTCTTTTGTATATAGTTCTGCAGTCTTCTCATTATGTCCTTGAATTTATATTGATAAAACCACTGGAGGGCGAAACGTCTACAAATAAAGATACACAGATGTTGCACATGTGTCTAATTATTCATTTTTTTACATCTATGTCTGCTATGAAAATGGTAAACAGTGAGCTACTTGCGCAACAAGTGTAAACGTTCTGCCAGCCAGAGGCTTCTTTAGTCCAATACAGAGAAGAACAGTGGAAGAGGAGGAGTAGTTTGAGGTAATCAGTCCCTCAGCCATTTGATTCCAACATGTTACACAAGTGTCTCATTCTTCAACTTGTTGTTTTTCTAAACTATTTAAACCACGAGAAACAGTGAAGGCACCAGGGTCGTGCCTTGGGGTACTGAACTTTTACCTTGTTAATACTTCATTATGTTTTGTTTACTGCCTCTACCTCACTCTCTCCATCCCCCCTTCCCCACCTCTCAATGCTTCTAAATCATACCCTCCTTTCACATCCCCCTAAACCTCCCCATTCCCAATTTCTTGCATGTCCCATCCGTTCCCTGATTCGATTTCTTTTACAGATTCCTGTATGAATGGAATCCTGGGGTTGAAAGAATCATAGCATTTGCTTAGCAAGACAATCCAGGGGTCACATCTAAGACCCGCATCAGGAAACACTCGTCATGTTTCCTGACGAGCCTTACCTAACCTAAACTTACATGTGCACTTTCCTTTCTAGCCTGGAATGTCTCGTGAAGTGAGCTTACTTCTTGGTTCAGGACTTCAGACACATGATGCAAACTATCCTAGTCTCCTGACTCACAAAATCGTAATGACATGATTGTAAACAAACCATACCACGGGCGGCTATAGAACCCGTGATCAGAGAGTATTAAAACTCCAGACCAAAGCGTTATTGTCGTGTGGGGGTTCCATTGATGGATTTGGTAATTAAACACACACATCGGATGGCTGGTAACTTGTGTTAGTGTAAAACAAAGGAGAAACGCTCAGAGCCTGTCCTGTCTCCTTCCTATGTCACATCTAGAACTGCACTGCCCCAGTGCCTGGAGGGCACGGATTCAAAGAGCTCGTGACATCATGCTAGGTCAGCATTAGTCACCTAACGTTCAGTGATTCACATAGAGAGGCAGTGAATCAGTAACAGTTATAACTGAAATATTACAGTACATTACTACTGACAGCTCGGCCATGTTACGTATGGCGTCTTGTTCACTATCCTTACCCTGTTCGAGTAGTGGATGACTTAGCACCAACCTACTGGTTAGGTGACATTTCAACTGGGGAGAGCCCATCCACTTCACTGGATCTAGCCACTCCATCAGTAGAGGAGAAAGACTTAGCTCCTAATGACTTCTAAGATGAGGTCAAGCGTTTGTTGAATCTGTTGAACAAACGTCATAAAGCCATTGCCTTACCAGGTGAGAAGATGGGTATAACAAACTTATTGTCCCATTGCATCCCACTTGAACCTGGTACCAGATCTATTTATATACGTGCATACAGAATGCCTCATTCACAAGTTGCTGTCGCAGAAGAATTGATTAATCAGATGCTTGATGACGGTGTTATCGCACCTAGCAATTCACCCTGGAATACACCCTTGATTCTAGTACCTAAGGAGGACGGTACTTTGCGCCCAGTGGTTGACTTTAGGATGTTAAATGTGAAGACGATTCCAGATTGTCTTCCACTTCCTGTACTTGGTGACCTTTTACGTAACATCGGAGATAAAGTCTTTTCGACCTTGGATTTGTTACAAGGGTTTTGGCAAGTCCTTCTTCATGAGGACAGCCAAGAGCAAACCGCGTTCTCCACTCAAACAGGTCATTATCACTTCCTCCATATGGTCTTCGGTTTACGCTCCTCACCTATCACATTCTCGACGCTCATGACTAATATCTTTAGAGGCCTCATAGGTAACGCACTTATGATGTACTTAGATGTGATTGTCATGTCACAGGACGTGGATACGCACTTGAAAAGACTTGACATAGTACTTGGTAAGCTTGAAGAAGCCAATTTAAAGATCAAACTGTCTAAATTTTTCAGATCAGAAATCAAGTTTCTTGGTCACGTAGTCACTCCTAGAGGGATTACGACTGACTAAAGTAAAGTAACTGCAGTATTAAATTTTCCATCTCCCAAAACTGCTGATGCCGTAAGATCCTTTGTGGGCTTAGTAGGTTTTTATAGATCTTTCATTGCTAATTTTTCTTCCATAGCAGCTCCTTTAACTGAGTTGCTTAAGAAAGATGCTCTTTTCATTTGGACCTTCCGTCAAGAAACAACATTCCAAACTCTCAAAGCTAACTTCTGCTCCAATTTTGAAATTTCCAGATTTTTCTAAGCCTTTCTACCTAATAACTGATGCTAGTTCAATTGGCATAGGTGCCGTACTAGCTCAGAAGAACTCTAGCCAAGTCCTTAAAAAGGCTGAATGTAATTATACAGTAACTGAGCAAGAAGCCTTAGCAATAGTATGGTCTTTAAAACACTTCCAAGACATTATATATCAGTACTACTCAGTTCATGTCTTGACAGACCATACCCCACTGATAACTTTATTCCAGAATAAACAACCTACTGGAAGACTAGCCAGATGGTCCTTGACTATCCAAGAGTTCAACCCTACCTTTGAACACTTAACTGGCAAGTCAAATGTAGTCGTAGATGCTTTATCGCGACATATTAGCATAGTAACTGTAGATCCTAGGACCATTTAGTGCGGAGGACGTAAAGAACACTCAAAGAACAGATCCCATGTGGTCTGGTGTGATTCGATTCCTGCTTCAGGAAGATCTAATTCTGACTGTGAAGCCATCAGCACCCATCAGTGACTTTGTCATGAACAAAGAATTACTGTATCACACAGCTGAACTGGGTACTCCTAGCAGAAGGGTATACCAGTTAGTAATTCCACAGTCACTAGTGAATGTCGCCTTACAGCTAGTTCACGATGTACCAAGTGTTGTGCACCCTGGTATGGATTGTTCTGTAAAACAAGCAGATTGAAATACTTTTGGCCTCATATGGCATCTGATATTTCTGAGTATGTTAAAAAATGTAGTGTCTGCATGTAGTATTAAGGTAATGTTAATGGTCCTAATCCTATCCAGGTGTATCCAACTACTAGTGAACCATGGAAAAGAGTTGCGCTAGATCTGTTAACTAATTTCCAATGTTCCCTCCAGGGCAACAAACATCTGTGTGTTATGGTAGATCATTTCACCAGATATTGTTAGTTCCTATTGCAGATAAGACTGCCGAGACAGTAGCTAAAGCGTTTAAAGAACGTAAAATCTGCAGGCATACAACTCCTAAGTCCCTAGTAACAGATAATGGAGGTGAATTCTGTAATGAGATTCTTGAAAATTTGTGTACCTTGTATAAGATCTCTAAATCAACAATTGTTCCTCACCATCCTGCCAGTAATGGTTTAGTGGAAAGAACTAATAAGTACTTGATGTCTTGAGAGCCAATATCAATTCCGATAGTGCAACCTGGGATGAAGTTATACCTGATGTTCAGTGTGCAATAAATTCTGCTTACAATGCTTCAATAGGTGACACTCCATATTATGCGTTGTACGGTGTTCATAAACGTTTGCCTTATGATTTGTTATATTCTAATCCAAAACTAAATTACAACCCTGATGATTTCATAGCAACTCGTACAAGCTTAGCTCAAAGTGTTTTTAGAAGAATCCGAGAAACACTTCATAAATCAACAGCAGAATTTACAAGAGTCACTAATACTCGAGCAAAACCAACCAAAATTAAAGTAGGTTCGAGAGTTATGCTGACTAACTTTAACAAAATGTCCGTAATGCCTAAGCTTGATCAAAAGTTTGTTGGTCCATATCAAGTATCATTTGTAAATACCAATTTAGATCTTCCTCAACCATGGCATGAGTTAGTCATTGCAACAGAATTTGATCCTCCCAGAGATGACAACCATTCTGCATATGTAAATCTCACCCTAGCAGAGTTGGGATTAAATGTTAATAACCTGTATAGATGAATAATATAGTTTACATTATATTTCAACTGTATGTTCCCATATCAGCTTAGTATTATTCAAGAATTTTTTTTTTGTTCACGTTCTCTCCGAATTCTGAGATTTAACAGTAATAGATTTGAGTGCACCAAGTCTGCCTTACTGTTAAACACTTTCTTCTTTGTATATATACAGTGGACCCTCGGTTTTCGTTGAAAATTCTTTCCAGAATGCTGTTTGAGCACCATTACCGAACGAATTTGTTCCCATAAGGACAAATGTAAATTAGATTTGTCCTTTCAGACCCCCAAAAATACACTTACAAAAGCACTTACGAAAATACACTTACAAAAGCACTTACGAAAATACACTTACATAATTGTTAGAGTTGGGAAGTGAACGAAAACCGAGGGTCCACTGTACTTCCTCAGAATCCGTAGATCACATGAACACAGATCGATCGATCAATTTTTTTTATCTCTTTTATTATATAATTCCACTGTTGATTATATCTGTTCCCATGAATTGTGATATGTCATACCTAGTAATGCATTACAATAAGATCCATTACATTAACATCTCTATTTAAATAACATCCTTATGTATAGTTATAAAGTTCAACTGTTGTGTACTTTGACATTGTATAGAATCAGCCCAGAGCTGTACGCCTGTAGTCTCTACTTTGTATTAGCTGTATGTCGAGACGCCATACGTAACATGGCCGGGCTGTCAGTAGTACTGTACTGTAGTATTTCAGTTATAACTGTTACTGATTCCCCGCCTCCCTACATGAATCACTGACCGTTATGTGACTCATGCTGACCTAGCATGATGCCACGATCTCTTTGAAACCGTGCCATACAGGCACTGGGGCAGTGCAGTTCTAGACGAGACAAAGGAAGGAGACAGGACAGGCTCTGAGCGTTCTCCTTATTTTACCACTAATTATAAGTTACCAGCCATCCTTTATGTGTGTTTATTCCCAAATCCATCAATCGAACCCCACACGACAGTAGCGACCCGCGAAGAGGCGGGGCCAGGAGCTATAACTCGACCCTTGCAGCCACAATTAGGTATACACACACAGAACCAAACCTCCCATCTATACAAACATTCAAACCACCCACCACACACAACACACACCACCCACAACACACACCACCCACAACACACACCACCCACCACCCACCACCCACAACACACACACCCACAACACACACCACCCACCACCCACCACCCACACCACCCACAACACACACAACACACACCGCCCACAAAACACACCACCCAACACAACCACACACCACCCACCACCCACACCACCCCACACACAACACACACCACACACACACACACCACACCACCACACAACACCACCCCACCCACCCACCCACCCACACACACACCCACAAACACACACCACCCACAACACACACCCCCACCACCCACACCCACAACACACACACCCACAACACACACCACCCACCACCCACACCACCCACAACACACACACACCACCCACACACACACACCCACACACCCACCACCCACCACAACCGCCAACACACACACACACGCACACACCACACCACACCACAGCACACAAAATCCAACACAAATATTACCCTACTTTCACTTAACATCCTCTCGATCACCAAAACTCACCCTACTACACCCATCACACTCCAACACTCAACCACCGGGTCACCACACCACCCAAACGAGGGTCACCCAGAACGGGGTCACCCAAACGAGGGTCACCCAGAACGGGGGTCACCCATAACGAGGGTCACCCAAACCACAAACATCACCCATAACGAGGGTCACCCATAACGAGGGTCACCCAGAACGGGGGTCACCCATAACGAGGGTCACCCATAACGGGGGTCACCATAACGAGGGTCACCCAGAACGGGGGTCACCCATAGCGAGGGTCACCCAGAACGGGGGTCACCCATAACGAGGGTCACCCAGAACGGGGGTCACCCATAACGAGGGTCACCCATAACGAGGGTCACCCATAACGAGGGTCACCCATAACGGGGGTCACCCAGAACGGGGGTCACCCAGAACGGGGGTCACTCAGAACGGGGTCACCCATAACGGGGTCACCCATAACGGGGTGTCACCCAGAACGGGGGTCACCCAGAACGGGGGTCACCCATAACGGGGGTCACCCATAACGGGGGTCACCCATAACGGGGTTACCTACAGCAAAGATCGAACAAAGGTCAACAATAGGATTCTGACGCTTATGGCGCATTTTACCAGAAGATCTTCCCTACAAGGAAGTTCCATTACTTTATCTCCTTCCCCAGAGAGAGAGAGGGGGGGGGGCACCACTTCATCTGAGGGCGCTCAACAGGGAGATCCAAATCCTCTATTCCTCTTCTGTAGAGTGGTAACAGAACTCAACTTCAGCATTCGCAGTGAATTAGACACATATGCAACACTTGGGTACCTTTATTGAGGAAACTTTTCGCCACACAGTGGCTTCATCAGTCCAATACAAAGGAGAATCGTGAAGAACAGGAGGAGTTTGAGGTAATCAGTCCCTCATCGACTCAAGGTTGAGGGACTGATTACCTCAAACTCCTCCTGTTCTTCAAGATTCTTCTTTGTATTGGACTGATGAAGCCACTGTGTGGCGAAACGTTTCCTCAATAAAGATACCCAAGTGTTGCATATGTGTCTAATTTATCAACTTGTCGGTTCTCTGAACCATTCTTCTACATCCACAGTTAACTCCATATCTGGTACCTGGATGCTGGTACTCTGGCGGGTACTGAAGAGTCCCTGGTACCTGGATGCTGGTACTCTGGCGGGTACGGAAGAGTCCCTGGTAGCGGACTTTCGACTGGTTAAGTCACAGGGAAAAGCTTTTGGACTCGTCCTCAATCCTTCGAAGTGTGAAATCATCTCTGCTACGCAGTAAATCCTCCAGTATATAAGCCCACTTCTTCCTGCCTGTGCTCCAGATTTATCAGGACTACGGACCTGAACACCTGCTGCTAAACTAGGGACTGATTACCTCATCTTCAGCCTCTTCAGTCCCTGTGTCGTACTGATAAAGCCACTGGAGGGCAAAACGTCTCCTTCCTGCAACTTCTTCATCATTCTCGAACCGAGTTTTTGGTTCCGTTAGTTGACTGACGAAACCATAATAACTTCTCCAGGTTTTAGCCAGTCAACGAGGGAATTAAAATCTCTCTCCAGTTTTTATTCTATTATTTATGATGCTGTAATCTTAATATATTTTTTTCCAATTTGCCCAAAATAAATTTTATTGCATTGTATATAATTTTTATAGACATCAGGATTTTATTTTTGGTGGGAGAGAAATTCTTAATGAAATATTATTTTCTGGACAATGATTTTTAAATACATTAATTTTGATAATCTTTGAGTGGGAATTTAAAACAAAAATTCATTTAAAGCTAAAAATGGCAAAGTTATTATATTGACAAAATGCCCTCAACTCGTACGGGTCAAAAAGGCCTAAGAAAGTAGTGGAACTGAAGAAGCTACGAGTCTACAAGGAAATGGGGAAGTCATTACGGTATACATTATCAACAAGTTGATAAGTAGGGCACAGGGGGTTCGAACCCCCCCTAGAAACCCGAGGAAACTCCAAGATGCCATAGCCCACTTAAGAACATAAGGAGCACTGCAGCAGGCTTACTGGCCCATTCGAGGAAGATCCAATTCACACTTGGCCATCAATGCTTCAAACATCAGGTGGCCTGTACCACTGGACATGTCAATACTTACATATCTTTATTCCAGAATAAAGGAAGGTTTGTATAGAAGTAGACTTCTCTGGAAGATCAGTCAGTGTGTGTCCAAGAAGCAGTGTGTGTCCAAGAATGTCAAGCAGTGTGTGTCCAAGAAGCAGTGTGTCCAAGAAGCAGTGTGTGTCCAAGAAGCAGTGTGTGTCCAAGAAGCAGTGTGTGTCCAAGAAGCAGTGTGTGTCCAAGAAGCAGTGTGTCCAAGAAGCAGTGTGTGTCCAAGAAGCAGTGTGTGTCCAAGAAGCAGTGTGTGTCCAAGAAGCAGTGTGTGTCCAAGAAGCAGTGTGTGTGTCCAAGAAGCAGTGTGTGTCCAAGAAGCAGTGTGTGTCCAAGAAGCAGTGTGTGTGTCCAAGAAGCAGTGTGTGTCCAAGAAGCAGTGTGTGTGTCCAAGAAGCAGTGTGTGGTCAAGAAGCAGTGGTGTCCAAGAGGCAGTGTGTGTCCAAGAAGCAGTGTGTGTGTCCAAGAAGCAGTGTGTGTGTCCAAGAAGCAGTGTGTGTGTCCAAGAAGCAGTGAGTGTCCAAGAAGCAGTGTGTGTCCAAGAGGCAGTGTGTGTGTCCAAGAAGCAGTGTGTGTCCAAGAGCAGTGTGTGTGTCCAAGAAGCAGTGTGTGTGTCCAAGAAGCAGTGAGTGTCCAAGAGGCAGTGTGTGTGTCCAAGAAGCAGTGAGTGTCCAAGAGGCAGTGTGTCAGTCCCTCAGCCTGGAAGGGATGAGTACAGTGCTTTACAGTCTTGATAAAAGTACTTCTCATCTTCCAACATTCGCCAGTGGTGGGCGAAACGTTTCCACAATAACAACATAAGAAGGAACACTGCAGCAGGCCTACTGGCCCATGCGAGGCAGGTCCAAGTCTCCCACCGGCTTAAGCCAATGACTTAAACTATTCAGGTCAGTCACATTCACTTAAGGAAGGAGCACGGCATCTGACCTAGTAGCACAAGCTAGTCAGGTCCAACTCACACCCACTCATAAGAACATAAGAACATAAGAATGGAGGAACACTGCAGAAGGCCTACTGGCCCATACAAGGCAGGTCCTTATCAAAACCACCACTACCTAAAAATTTATTCCCGTACTCACGACACAAATCAAACCCAGCCCCTCCCACTCATATATTTGTCCAATCTCTTTTTAAAGCCACCCAAGGTCCTAGCCTCTATCACAGTACTCGGAAGATTGTTCCACGCATCTTCAACTCTGTTCGAAAACCAGTACTTGCCTATGTCCTTTCTAAATCTAAATTTATCCAATTTAAATCCGTTATTTCTCGTTCTTACTTGGTTCGATATCCTCAGTATTTTATTAATATCTCCTTTGTTTATGCCCATCATCCACTTGTACACCTCGATGATATCTCCCCTCATTCTACGTCTCTCCAGAGAGTGGAGATTCAACGCTCTAAGTCTATCTTCATACGGGAGATTTCTTATACTGTAAATCATTTTAGTCATTCTTCTTTGTATGTTCTCCAATGAATCTATATCCATCCTGTAGTAAGGAGACCAAAACTGAGCTGCATAATCCAAATGAGGTCTCACTAGTGATGTATAGAGCTGTAAAATAACTTTTGGACTTCTGTTGCTTATACTTCATGCATTTATCCAACCTATTTTTAAAACTACACAACGTCTTAGCTTCTATGACGGTACTCGGGAGTTTGTTCCACTCATCGACAACTCTATTACCAAACCAGTGCTTTCCTATATCCTTCCTGAATCTGAATTTTTCCAACTTAAAACCATTGCTGCGAGTCCTGTCTTGGCTAGATATTTTTAGCACACTATTTACATCCCCTTTATTTATTCCTGTCTTCCATGTATACACCTCAATCATATCCCCCTAATTCTATGTCTTACTAGAGAGTGCAGATTCAGGACCTCAGTCTATCCTCATAGGGAAGATTTCTGATACATGGAATCAACTTAGTCATCCTCCTTTGTACGTTTTCCAGAGCATTTATATCCATTCTGTAATACGGTGACCAAAACTGTGCAGCATAATCTAGATGAGGCCTAACCAAGGATATATAGAGTTGAAGAACAACCTGAGGACTCCTATTATTTATGCTTCTTGATATGAAGCCAAGGATTCTGTTAGCTTTATTGCGAACGCTTATGTAGCACAAATCTCCCACTCAAGACACATAATGAGAATTATAATATTATTCCCTATACAATAACTCGTATTGTGTGTTATATAGAGTGTTGTGTGGCACCTCCCGAGAGAGAACCACAGTCTATAGAACCTGCAAGCACCAACACTGCTTTCAACAGCTTTAACACTGCCAGTACCTTACAAAACAAGTGCTGGTTCTAGCCTCAGGCACAAGAACAAGAGTCAAATCGAGAGAGTCGTGGGGACAAGAGCTGCAGCAAGGCTAAGACAGATAAGAGTCGACCCAGGTGTTAAGATTATATCACCTGGTGTCTAATGGCTAAGATGGACTTTGGGGGACTTCAAGGCTCTCAGTATCTTCAAGATCATCTCAGAGGCTACTCAAGGACCCCCAGACACCGGGAGTAATACTACAGTGGGAGGTGGTCAGTCCCTCTGTGTAATAGCGGTGGGTGGACACACTGTATCCAGGAATGAACCCAAAAACACATTAGGTTAGGTAAGATTTGACAGGAAACAGGACAAGTGTTTCCTGACGCGGGTCTTAGTTATATGATGACCCACATCTGGAGCTTTTGGTTATCTGACCAAGCCCTTCCACGGGCTTACCCTCCACCCCTATAAAAATTATGGGTATTAAACCATTTCCATATTTTGCAAAAACACACAAAATAAATTGTACACTTACAAATACAGGAAGCTCATTGAATAAAGACGACGTTTAGCCACTGACTCCTTTTCGATCCTCTTAGGATTGAAGTCGTCATGAGCGAAACGTCTCCTTCAGCTAAAGTATTTACTTTGCCTATGTGTCTTATTTGCAGACACGAATCAGGACACATGTGCAAGACTTGGGTCTCTTCAGTGACGAAACGTTTCGCCCGTAGCAGGAAAGTATTAATTATGGAGGTGACTTCTATTCTGGAGACAGACGAAGAGGGGAAGAATTTTCTAGTTATCAGTCCCTTAGCTTCGATAAAGGGGGATCAGTCCCTTAGCTTTGATAGAGGGGGATCAGTCCCTTAGCTTTCATAGAGAGGGATCAGTCCCTTAGCTTTGATAAAAATAATAATATCTTTATTTCTACCAGTACATGTACAAGGTATACAGACCATAGCTGACATCAATGACATACTACTATATAGAAAGCCACTTGTTATGCTGAGCATTTCCCGCAAATTAGGTCAGTTTTGTCCCAGGATGCCACCCACACCAGTCCACTAACACACAGGTACCTATTTTACTGATGGGTGAACAGACAACCGGTGTAAGGAAACACGTCCAATGTTTCCAACCCTTCGCCGGGAATCGAATCCGGACCCTCATCGTGTGAAGCGAGAGCTTTAGCCACCAGGCCACGGGGCACCGTGGCCTGGTGGAAGGTGTTCAGTCGCTTAGCCTTGATCTCTTGATCCATCTTAATGCAGTACCAGACTTCACTGGGACATCGTCGAAAGAGAGAGAGAGAGAGAGAGAGAGAGAGAGAGAGAGAGAGAGAGAGAGAGAGAGAGAGAGATTACAATATTTAGCGTTAATTATAATCATAAATGATAATAGTCAAGAATTCCTATTCAGAACCACAGCAGACAGCAGTGGTGGTTATTTAGCACCGAAGCAGACAGCAGGGGCCCCCTGGCTGCCTCCCTGATGCACTGAGACATCCCTGGAGACAAAGAACTTCATCCATGGAGGCAAAGGTGTGAATGTACCAGAGTAGAGTGATACCAACACTTGCATGGGTGTGAAGTATGGGCTTTAAACGTTGCAATGAGAAGATTAGAGGCACTAAAGATATGTCTGAGGGCAATTTGTGGTGTGAATATCGTCAGAAAATCCGTTGTTTGAAGATTAGAAGGTGTAGGGTTACCAAAAGTATTATTCACATATATATGTCGTGCCGAATAGGTAAAATTGGTCAATTATCAAGAACTCGTTTAAAATTAAGTCCTTTCTAAAAATTTCTCTTATACGTTTAAAGATATATTTTTTTCAATAATGTTAATGTAAAAATTAATAATTTTGTACCAAAAGAACCTTAGAAAACTTACCTAACCTTATTATAACAAGCGCAATTTAATTTAGCCTAATCCAACTAAATATATTTTAGATAAGTTTACAATAATATAATAATAAACAAACATAATGAAATATAATTTTTCGTTACGTTCAGAATGATTTTTGTGAAATTATTCCATACAAATTTTCGCTTGCCTTATTCGGCAAGAAGAGCGTTGCTATTTAAGCCAAAATCGCAAGTTTTATCTATTCAACACTTATATATATATATATATATATATATATATATATATATATATATATATATATATATATATATATATATAAACAGCCGTTTCCCACCAAGGCAGGGTGGCCCGAAAAAAGAAAAACTTTCACCATCATTCACTCCATCACTGTCTTGTCAGAGGTGCACTTACACTACACTTATAAAACTGCAACATTAACACCCCTCCTTCAGAGTGCAGACACTGTACTTCCCATGTGTGTGTGTGTGTGTGTGTGTGTGTGTAATATTTGTACACAAAGAGCTAAGGATTTGATACTAGTGTCAATTAAAAGTACTTCAGACACCTGCCCCCCTTGTACAATAGCAGCAACCCACTTAAAAAACACTACCCTGTAACCCACTCCAGGGGCTGAGTGGTCCAAAATTCTTCGGGACCACTCACAGTGGTCACAGTGGTACCAATGGGACAGCCACTAGGAGAGGATAATAAACAAGGCCACAGCAATGAAGAAATAAATCTATCATGGGAGCTCATTCCCATTAATCATTCCCACTCATTCTATCATGGGACGGGTGGAAGGGCAGGAACTGCCATAGTTTGGAAGGGAAGCAGACTTGGTCTATTTTCTATTGAAGGACAACCGAGTCTATTTATGAAGGGGACCTTTCAAAAAGGGCGCGTTGAGGACGGTGAAAGGCTCTTCATCCAAGGAACTGGAGACATCCTTCATTTCCTCGGATCAAAGCTGCTTGCTTCCGTGATTATAGAGGCATTAGCAGTAATAATAGTAGTAATAGTAATAATTGTACCAGTGACATCAGCATACTTCCTCTCTTGTAGCAGTGACATCAGCATACTCCCTCTTGTAGCAGTGACATCAGCATACTTCCTCTCTTGTAGCAGTGACATCAGCATACTTCCTCTTGTAGCAGTGACATCAGCATACTCCCTCTCTTGTAGCAGTGACATCAGCATACTTCCTCTTGTAGCAGTGACATCAGCATACTCCCTCTCTTGTAGCAGTGACATCAGCATACTTCCTCTCTTGTAGCAGTGACATCAGCATACTTCCTCTCTTGTAGCAGTGACATCAGCATACTCCCTCTCTTGTAGCAGTGACATCAGCATACTTCTTCTCTTGTAGCAGTGACATCAGCATATTCCTCTCTTGTAGCAGTGACATCAGCATACTCCCTCTTGTAGCAGTGACATCAGCATACTTCCTCTCTTGTAGCAGTGACATCAGCATACTCCCTCTTGTAGCAGTGACATCAGCATACTTCCTCTCTTGTAGCAATGACATCAGCATACTCCCTCTCTTGTAGCAGTGACATCAGCATACTTCCTCTCTTGTAGCAGTGACATCAGCATACTTCCCTCTTGTAGCAGTGACATCAGCATACTTCCTCTCTTGTAGCAGTGACATCAGCATACTTCCTCTCTTGTAGCAGTGACATCAGCATACTTCCTCTCTTGTAGCAGTGACATCAGCATACTTCCTCTCTTGTAGCAGTGACATCAGCATACTTCCTCTCTTGTAGCAGTGACATCAGCATACTTTCTCTTGTACCAGTGACATCAACATACTTCCTTTCTTGTAGCAGTGACATCAGAATACTTCCTCTCTTGTAGCAGTGACATCAACAGACTTCCTCTCTTGTAGCAGTGACATCAACAGACTTCCTCTCTTGTAGCAG
The DNA here is from genome assembly GCA_009830355.1 of Cherax destructor. NCBI lineage: Eukaryota > Metazoa > Arthropoda > Malacostraca > Decapoda > Parastacidae > Cherax > Cherax destructor. The sequence continues at coordinate 144,819 of WNWK01003816.1, forward strand.
TGACATCAACAGACTTCCTCTCTTGTAGCAGTGACATCAACAGACTTCCTCTCTTGTAGCAGTGACATCAACAGACTTCCTCTCTTGTAGCAGTGACATCAACAGACTTCCTCTCTTGTAGCAGTGACATCAACAGACTTCCTCTCTTGTAGCAGTGACATCAGCAGACTTCCTCTCTTGTAGCAGTGACATCAACAGACTTCCTCTCTTGTAGCAGTGACATCAACAGACTTCCTCTCTTGTAGCAGTGACATCAGCAGACTTCCTCTCTTGTAGCAGTGACATCAACAGACTTCCTCTCTTGTACCAGTGGCATCAACAGACTTCATTTTTGAAGTGACATTATACAACAACAAGGAACTCCTTGCAATATACTCTCACCTTGTCTATCTTATTCCCTCCATCCCTCTCTGCTATCTCCTTTCATCATTTCTTCTGCCTTCTCTCCTCTCTTCTAGCTTTCCCCAGCTCTTCTTTTATTCCTCTTCTTTCTTCATTAAATGCCTCATTTCCTTCCTTCCATAATGACACTGGTGCCTGTTATCCACTTCTTGACAGCCTTATTTATCATGCACCATCTTTATTCTCTGCCTCCCACTCCCTCTTACCCCTGGCTGCCCTCATTTGCATACAGGGACGCGTGTCTTGACCCTAGTATCGTCAAAACAACAGTGACGTTTCACTAGGTTAAAACTAATCCGAAATGTTTCGTTTCCATTCTTAGATTCTAGACTTTTCATAATCGTTCAAGATTTTTTACGTACAATGTGGATATTTTTGTTTTGCTTGATTTTCCTGGCTACATGGGGAGTGTCAGGTCTGTTTACTCACCTGGTCACTGCCATGCATACGACTCACCTGAGTCAATTAGCACTCTCAGCCGGTAGGAAGCGAGACATTCCAAGCACCTACGTAGCTTTCTTACCTGATAAAGTATGAAGATCACGCAGCCATGGCCAGGGATACATAGGTGGCTCCGAGGGGATACCTTAAGTGGTCTGACGATACTAAGATCTGCATGAGACTGTCATCATTGAGGACACGGCAAATCTCCAAGAATATATAAACCAGGTTTTCCAATGGGTAACGGAGAATACAGTGGACCCCCGGATTTCGTACTGCTCCCAACTCGAACAATTATGCAAGTGTATTTTTGGGTGTGTGAAACGGACTAATCTAATTTACATTCGTCCTTATGGGAACAAATTCGTTCGGTAACGACACTCGAACAGCATTCTGGAAAGAACTATTGACGAAATCCGGGGGTCCACTTTAATATGATGTTCAATGAAGACAAATTCCAACTACTCCGTTATGGAAAACTGGAAGAAATAATAACTACAAATGAGTATGAAAGCAAAAGACTTGGCAGGAGATGCAACATTCCCCCGATAAAAAGCAGGGACGCCAGGAGTACACTGAGAGACAACACGATAAGTGTCCGGGGCCCAAGACTGTTCAACTGCCTCCCATCATACATAAGGGGGATTACCAATAGACCCCTGGCTGTCTTCAAGAAAGCACTGGACAGGCACCTAAAGTCAGTGCCTGACCAGCCGGGCTGTGGTTCGTACTTCAGTTTGCGTGCGGCCAGCAGTAACAGCCTGGTTGATCAGACCCTGATCCACCAAGAGGCCTGGTCTCAGACCTTCAAGGACCACAACAATGCCACTATCACATCTACGAGGAAACTGATAGGATGGATAATGAGAACATTCAAGACAAGAGATGCCAATCCAATGATGATCCTTTTTAAATCACTTGTTCTCTCTAGGCTGGAATACTGCTGTACATTAACATCCCCATTCAAGGCAGGTGAAATTGCAGATCTAGAGAATGTTCAGAGAACCTTAACTGCACATGTAAGTCCCATCAAACACCTTAACTACTGGGAACGCCTGGAAGCACTTGACATGTACTCACTGGAGTGCAGGCGAGAGAGATACATCATAATCTACACCTGGAAAATCCTAGAAGGACTGGTCCCTAATCTACACACTGAAATCACTTCCTACGAAAGCAAAAGACTTGGCATAACTTGAGAAAACACAATAAGTGTCCGGGGCCCAAGACTGTTCAACAGCCTCCCACCAGTCACTTACCGGAAAAGTCAATGGTTGGCGAAAAGTCTCCACAGCGAAGGTACCCACGTGTTGCGCATGTCTTATCCAGCGACACATGTGTTCGAAACATCTGCAGCGGTGAACATGAAGATGCAGCAGTCGAGATCGTCTTCAGTAGACAGAGTACAAACTTTGTACAGTAATTGTAACCTGATGTACAAAATGTGCACATGTACATAACTTGTACAGAGTGAGAGAGTGAGAGAATGAGAGAGAGTGAGTGTGTGAAAGTGAGAGTGTGAGTGAGAGAGTGAGAGAGTGAGTGTGAGTGTGAGAGAGAGAAAGAGTGAGAAAGTGAGAGTGAGAGAAAGAGTGAGAGAGAGGGAGAGAGCTAATGTAGGTAGGTAACAGCTCTTAGCTTGTAAACGAAGGTAAGAACCCTTAATCTACCCTTGTAAAACTCTTGTGTAGTGATAGATAGAGATAGATAAGATAGATAGATAGATAGATAGATAGATAGATAGATAGAGAGAGAGAGAGAGAGAGAGAGAGAGAGAGAGAGAGAGAGAGAGAGAGAGAGAGAGAATCAGCAGCAACCAACAAAGAACAATAATTATCTGTGAGGCAAGATACCTGGAGGCGACTGCTGACCCTCTGCCAACCTTCTTCATTGCTATGATTAGTTCCTTACTGCAGCCAGTGTTACTTGTTACTTCTGACACACCCCACGTGTTCCTTACTGCAGCCAGTGTTACTTGTTACTTCTGACACACCCCACGTGTTCCTTACTGCAGCCACAGTGTTACTTGTTACTTCTGACACACCCCACGTGTTCCTTACTGCAGCCACGGTGTTACTTTTTACTTCTGACACACCCCACGTGTTCCTTATTGCAGCCACGGTGTTACTTGTTACTTCTGACACACCCCACGTGTTCCTTACTGCAGCCACGGTGTTACTTGTTACTTCTGACACACCCCACGTGTTCCTTACTGCAGCCAGTGTTACTTGTTACTTCTGACACACCCCACGTGTTCCTTACTGCAGCCAGTGTTACTTGTTACTTCTGACACACCCCACGTGTTCCTTACTGCAGCCACGGTGTTACTTTTACTTCTGACACACCCCACGTGTTCCTTATTGCAGCCACGGTGTTACTTGTTACTTCTGACACACCCCACGTGTTCCTTACTGCAGCCACGGTGTTACTTTTACTTCTGACACACCCCACGTGTTCCTTATTGCAGCCACGGTGTTACTTGTTACTTCTGACACACCCCACGTGTTCCTTACTGCAGCCACGGTGTTACTTGTTACTTCTGACACACCCCACGTGTTCCTTACTGCAGCCAGTGTTACTTGTTACTTCTGACACACCCCACGTGTTCCTTACTGCAGCCAGTGTTACTTGTTACTTGACACACCCCACGTGTTCCTTACTGCAGCCACAGTGTTACTTGTTACTTCTGACACACCCCACGTGTTCCTTACTGCAGCCACGGTGTTACTTTTTACTTCTGACACACCCACGTGTTCCTTATTGCAGCCACGGTGTTACTTGTTACTTCTGACACACCCCACGTGTTCCTTACTGCAGCCACGGTGTTACTTGTTACTTCTGACACACCCCACGTGTTCCTTACTGCAGCCACAGTGTTACTTGTTACTTCTGACACACCCCACGTGTTCCTTACTGCAGCCAGTGTTACTTGTTACTTCTGACACACCCCACGTGTTCCTTACTGCAGCCACAGTGTTACTTGTTACTTCTGACACACCCCACGTGTTCCTTACTGCAGCCACGGTGTTACTTTTTACTTCTGACACACCCACGTGTTCCTTACTGCAGCCACAGTGTTACTTGTTACGTCTGACACACCCCAAGTGTTCCTTATTGCAGCCACAGTGTTACTTGTTACTTCTGACACACCCCACGTGTTCCTTACTGTAGCCACGGTGTTGCTACTTCTGACACACCCACGTGTTCCTTACTGCAGCCACAGTGTTACTTGTTACTTATGACACACCCCATGTGTTCCTTACTGCAGCCACGGTGTTACTTTTTGATTCTGACACACCCCACGTGTTCCTTACTGCAACCACGGTGTTACTTGTTACTTCTGACACACCCCACGTGTTCCTTACTGTAGCCACGGTGTTACTTGCTACTTCTAACACACCCACGTGTTCCTTACTGCAGCCACTGTGTTACTTGTTACTTCTGACACACCCACGTGTTCCTTACTGTAGCCACGGTGTTACTTGCTACTTCTGACACACCCCACGTGTTCCTTACTGCAACCACGGTGTTACTTTTGATTTGACACACCCACGTGTTCCTTACTGCAGCCACGGTGTTACTTGCTACTTCTGACACACCCCACGTGTTCCTTACTGCAACCACGGTGTTACTTTTTGATTCTGACACACCCCACGTGTTCCTTACTGCAGCCACGGTGTTACTTGCTACTTCTGACACATCCCACGTGTTCCTTACTGCAGCCACGGTGTTACTTGTTACTTCTGACACACCCACGTGTTCCTTACTGCAGCCAAGGTGTTACTTGTTATTTCTAGCACACCCCACGTGTTCCTTACTGCAGCCACGTTGTTACTTGTTACTTATGACACACCCCACGTGTTCCTTACTGCAGCCACGGTGTTACTTATTGCCTCTCACACACCTCAAATGTCCCTGCCGACACACCCCACATATTCCTGCCGACACACCCCACATGTTCCTGCTGACACACATGTTCCTGCGAACACACATGTTCCTGCTGACACACCACATGTTCCTGTTGACACTCCACATGTTCCTTCTGACACACCACATGTTCCTGCTGACACACCACATGTTCCTGCTGACACCCCCCCCACATGTTCCTGCTGACACACCACATAAGTACAATTATCATCGTATAAACAAGTCAAAGTGACTTATTTTCAGTGGCTGACGAGCGAGGAGCAGGACAGCATCATGGGAGATGCAGTAGGCTGCCAGGGAGCAGGCTGTCTGCCTGGCCTGCAACCATACCCTGATGACCACGTGGCCAATTATCCTCTTGGGTTACCTGAGCAGGAGCGGTGGGCAACTGGGTCTTGCCTCAGCCAGTGGCAGTCTTGTCAACGAAATCACGAAGGTTCCTGAGATTCACTCGATTTTTTTTTTTAGTTCAGCAGAGACAATCTAACCTAAATTAACCTAACCTAACCTAACCCTACCTAAACTACTTTAACCTAAACTAAACTAACTTAACCTAGCCTAACTTAACGTAACCTAACCTCAACTAACAGACATTTTTAAACCATAAAAACCAGTGGTATTTTCAGTTACTGCAACGTAAATTGATCCTCGTGGCTACCGGGGGTCAACGCCCCCGCGGCCCGGTCCATGACCAGGCCTCGTGGTGGATCAGTGCCTGATCAACCAAGCTGTTACTGCTGGTCACATGCAAACCAACGTAGTAACCACAGCCCGGATGATCAGGTACTGACTTTCGGTGTCTGTCCAGCTCCCTCTTGAAGACAGCCAGAGATCTATTGGTAGTACCATGTATGCTGGGAAGCTGTTGAACAGTCTTGGTCCCCTCGTGGCACCCCTTGGTCCCCTCGTGGCACCCCTTGGTCCCCTCGTGGCACCCCTGTTTTTCATTGGGGTAATGTTGCACCGACTGCCGAATCTCGTAGGGAGTGATTTCCGTGTGCAGATCTGGGACTAATTTCCCTAGGATTTTCCAGGTGTAGATTATGATGTACGTTTCTCGCCTTCAATCCAGGGAGTACAGGTAAAGGGACTTCAAATGTTCCCAGTAACTGAGGTGCAGTAAAGGTTCTCTGTACATTCTCTAGATCTGTAATTTCACCTGCCTTGAATGGGGATGTTAATATACAGCAGTATTCCAGCCTAGAGAGAACAAGTGATTTAAAAAAGCTCATCATTGGCTTGGCATCTCTTGTCTTGAATGTTCTCATTATCCATCCTATCATTTTCCTCACAGATGTGATAGTGACACGCTTGTCAGCCATGAAAGTGAGTTTCTTTGACATTATCACCCCCTAAGTCCCTCACATTAGCATCTCACCCTGACTCTACAATATAAATAACGGTATTGTACTCTCATATCTCCTCAGTTTTTCTAAAAAAGCCTCATTTAGATGCCGAAAATATACTCATTTATGTTTTAAAAAACTGCTGTTAATATGAACGGGGTGGAAATATGCTTTTGTCAAAAGAAGAGGGACTATAGATGGGTTAGATTAGGTCAGGTTTGTCAGGAAACAGGACAAGTGTTTCCTGAGGCGGGTATTACATGACCCACAGCTGGAGCTTTTGGTCATCTGACCGAGGCCTTCCACTGGCTTATGCTCATAGTAATACCCATTTAGTACAGCTATTTTTTTTGAGAGGTTTTTATAAGCTACGATGGGGTTTCCCTTTTCAACGCACCGGCCGTATCCCACCCAGGCAGGACGACCCAACAAAAAAAAAAACACGAAAGTTTCTCCTCTTAAATTTAGTAATGTATACAGGAGGGGTTACTAGCGTCTTGCTCCCGGCATTTTAGTCGCCTCTTACGACACGTATGGCTTACGGAGGAAGAATTCTTCTCCACTTCCCCATGGAGAACAATGAGGTTTATCCATCAAAAATAATTAACACATTCTTTTATTCACGGAAATACGATCTATTTTGAGGTCACAAAAATGGATTTCAGAGTTCACCAGGTTGCATTAACCAACACACAAGGTTCACCAGGCACCATCAACCAAGACACAAGGTTCACCAGCCACCATCAACCAAGACAAGGTTCACCAGTCTTCCTATACCAGCCGACTCTTCTTCTCAGGATTTAATTATGCGGTAAGAAAGGGGTTGTGGGTGGTCAGGTTACCAGCAGTGTCAACCCACTGAATGGACCATCTACCTGCTGCCCGCCTCCTCTTTCCCTTTTGTGCTTCCATTCCCTAATTCCCATCTCTCCTTTACCCTCAGTCACATAATCGATATATATATACGTATGTATATACCCTATCCCACATTCCTAAAGCACCTCGCCCATATGCAGCAGGAAATTCACAGACCTTCTTAAGCAGGTGAATGGAGGTTCCACCAATTTAGAAGCCCGAGGCACCATTAAAGCATGGCGCAACCTACTCATGTTTGGCAATGTTTGTCTTGCAGTTCCTGAAAGACGAGGCAAACTGCTAACCCTTCAGTTATCAAGGCGGTGCGCAACTACCCAAGAACAGATAATTGTGTCCCTCTGCCCCACCACCGCAGGAATCACAGAGGTAGACCCAAGAAAAATTCCACTGAAAACGAGAAAATTTGCGCACAGGTTAGCAAAAAATCGAAGAAGGCAACACAGTGGGAGCAATCAGAATAATTACAAGTGACGACACTGTAGCTCCCAAAGATGAGGCCACAGCTCAAGCACTAAGAGACAAGCACTCAACAAGGGACACCATAGCCATCAACAACAACCCTGAAGGAGACCCCATCACTGAACAATTAATTTTGCCAGAATCAGGGTCTATAAGGCGATAGTGTCCTTCCAGCAGGATCTGCAGGAAGTTACACAAATTCAACCCAACCCCCCCAAAGAGATGGTAAACCCAGTACTCGGGCATCTGCATCAATCCCCCTACCGAATTAACAACTTTTGTCAACAACTGTCTGGCTGGGCGAATCCCAAAAAAAATTAAAAAACCTTTTTGGAGCCTCATTATGCGCTTTAAAAAAGGGGAAGGATGGGGGAATCAGACCCATTGCTGTTGATAACACCCTTCGCCGTCTAGTTGCCAAAGCAGCGGTAAAAACATTCGCCTAGAAGCTGCCAGTTTACTCCCCCACCAAGGGTTTGGGGTCCTAAGGGCCCCTGAACCCGGGGGCCCCTAAACAGGCCCCCCTCAGGACCCGCCAAAAGGGACAAGGCCTGGGCCCTTTGGGCTTTATTTCTTCCCCAAAAAAGGGAAGGGGCGTGGCCCCCTTTGCCCCCCGTTGGGGTTTTTGGGTTCCCCCAAAAATTTCTTTCCCTTCTTTTGGGGGTGGCAAGACCCTCTCTTCCCCAAAATTTAAAAGGGATTTAAAAAAAATCAAGTTGACTATGGCCTTGTTTTCCCCGGTAGGTCTCTGATGTGGGCCCTTTTCCCTGAGCGGGGGGGTTCACTGCCTTGGGGCCCCCAAAAGGGCCCCGTTGGGGTGGCTGGAGTAAACTGGCAGCTTCTAGGCAATGTTTTTTACTGCTGCTTTGGCAACTTAAAGGGGGTTATCAAAAACAATGGTCTGATTCCCCCCCCCTTTTTTCTTAAAAACCCCATAATGGGGTAAAAAAAAAGGGTTTTAATTTTTTTCGGGGGTTTTGCCCAGCCAGACGGTTGAAAAAAATTGTTAATTCGGGGGGGTTTATGCAGATCTCCAGTACTGGTTTCCCCTCTTTTTGGGGGGTTGGGGGGGCCCCGTTTTTAAATTCCCCGCAGATCCTGCTGGAAGTGACACTTTTCTTCTGATTCTGGCAAAATTAATTGTTCAGTGATGGGGTCTCCTTCAGGGTTGTTGTTGAAAGGTTTTTTCCCCCCTTTTTTGAGTGCTTGTCTCTTGTTTGGCTGTGGCCCTCATCTTTGGGAGCTACAGTGTCGTCACTTGTAATTTTTCTGATTGCTCCCACTGTTTTTGCCTTCTTCGTTTTTTGCTAACCTGTGCGCAAATTTCTCGTTTTCAGTGGAATTTTCTTGGGTCTACCTCTTTTTTCCCTGGGGGGGGGGGCAGGGGCCCCCTTTTTTTTTTTGGGGTAGTTGCCCCACCGCCTTGATAAAAAAAGGGGGGTTAGCAGTTTGCCTCGCTTTCGGCCCAAGACAAACATTGCCAAACATGAGTAGGTTGCGCCATGTTTTTAATGGTGCCTCGGGCTTCAAAAAAGGGGGAAAACCCCCATTCACCTGCTTAAGGGGGTCTTAAATTTTCCCCCGCTGCATATGGGCGGGGGGGTTTTTTGGAATGTGGGATGGGGGAAAAAATACGTATATATTTTCGATTATGTGACTGGGGGGAAAGGGGGGGAATTGGGAAGGGGAAACAAAAAAGGGGGGAAAGGGGGCGGGAAAAAAAGGGAGATGGTCCATTCAGTGGGTTGACACTGTTTTAATTTTACCCCCCCCCCTTTTTTCCGCATAATTAAACCCCGAAAAAAGAGTCGGCTGGTATGGGAAAAACTGGTGAACCTTGTCTTGGTTGATGGTGGCTAGTGAATTTTTTTGGTTGATGGTGCCTGGTGAACCTTGTGTTTTGGGGCCAACCTGGTGAACTCTGAAATCCTTTTTTTTGACCTCAAAATAGATCGTATTTCCGTGAAAAAAAAAATGTGTTAATTATTTTTGATGGATAAACCTCATTGTTCTCCATGGGGAAGTGGAGAAAATTCTTCCTCCGTAAGCCATACTTTTCGTAAAAAAGGGGACTAAAATGCCGGGAGCAAGACGCTAGTAACCCCTCCTGTTTTACTTTCTAAATTTAAGGAGAAACTTTCGTGTTTTTTTTTTTTTTGGGTCTCCTGCCTGGGTGGGATAAAAGGGGCCCGGGGGGTTGAAAAAAACCCCCTCGTAGCTTATAAAAAAATCTCAAAAAAAATAGCTGTATAAATGGGTATTACTATGAGCATAAAATTTGGGAAAGGGGCCCCCGGGGGGATGGGCCCCAAAAAAACCAGCTGTGGGTCATGTAATACCCGCCTCCCCGGGAAAATTGTCCTGTTTCCTGACAAACCCCCCCCAATCTAACCCCCCCCATAGTCCCTCTTCCCTTTTACCCAAAAAAATATTTCCCCCCCCATATTAACAGCAGTTTTTTTAAAAAAAAAATTATAAATTTTTGGCCAAAAAAAAGGGTTTTAAAAAACTGAGGAATTAAATTTCAATACCGTTATTTATATTGTAGAGTCAGGGTGAGATGCTTTTAATTTTTGGGGGGTTTGGGGGTGATAATGTCAAAAACTTTTACTTTCATGGCTGACAAGGTGTCACTATCACATCTGTGAGGGGAAAGTAGGATGGATAATGAAACATTCAAAACAAGAGATGCCAAGCCAAAAGGGTTTTTTTAAAAAACCTTTTTTTCTAGGCTGGAATCTGCTGTATTTCATCCCCATTCAAGGCGGGGGGAAAATTTCAGATCAGAGAATGTACAGGAAAAACCCTTTTTTTTCACCTCAGTTACTGGGGGGAAAAATTTTAAGTCCCTTTACCACTCCCCCCATTGAAGGCGGGAAAAATACATCATAATTCACCTGGAAAAACCAGGGAAATTGGGGCCCCCTCTGCACACAAACCTCCCCTACGAGATTCGGGAGTCGGTGCAACATTTCCCCAAAAAGGGGGGCCACGAGGGGACCAAGGGGGGAAAAAGGGGCCCCCGGGGGCCCCGGGGGCCAAGACTGTTCAACAGCTTCCCCGCATACATGGGGACTACCAATAGATCTCTGGCTGTCTTCAAGGGGCTGGACAGACACCGAAAGTCAGTACCTGATCATCCCGGGCTGTGGTTACCCGTTGGTTTGCATGTGACCAGCAGTAACAGCGGGGTTTTTTTGGCCCCCTCCACCACGAACCTTTTTGG